>JAJUPC010000435.1:0-299627 GCA_023614405.1 Avena insularis
GCTAGGATAGATCACTTAACCCCAAGCGATGCAGCGATCTGAGCCGCCAGATTTCATTTAGATCCTACGGCTGTGGAGCTCGATCCAGCGCGAACCGGTACGGGCGAATAAGAATAAGACGCGTGGCTAGGTTAGATCTGAGAATAGAATTTAAAACCAGAAATTTGATCCAAATTCAAATGCCTATATCTTTTGAATGCCACGTTGGAATTTTGCAAACTTTATACCGTTGGATTCAGAAAAACAAGACCTTTCTGCCTATCCTTTTTGTTTAGCATATAGTAACCATTAGATGTGCTAAAATTGCAGAGACTTGTTTGAGGCCATTTTAAGTATAGATTTAGCTTAGTATTTTTGTTTTAGGGTTATTTAAGTTGTCTTGGATATATTTGTGACTTGTTTAGATTCTGTAAACATGCACTTGCTTGGTTGAAGTTTTCAAAAATCATCACTTGGTAGATTCATGCATGCATGCATTCATAATACTTTTGTTTGTATATATTTGTGTGTAATTGTATGCTACAACTTTGTGTGTAGATTTTGCTAGTGATTGTGATTGTGACGAGTGCTACTCTCCACACTACCAAGGCAAGTGATATCATCATGAATATTCCATTCCTATATTTTATATATGCATTAGTATTATTTTTCTAAGTATAGGACTTGCATGAATTTTTGCTAAGTACAAGCTAAGCTTTGGGAAAACCTATTAGGTAAAACCTTAGTGAAAATTACCTAAGTCAAGATTCCTATTACTATCATGCCTAGCCTAGCTACTAGAAAACAAGTGTGGTTTATATATTCACTATGGAAAAATTTCTAAGTCTAAGGATTTATGTTTTTGTAAAATAAAAACAACTAAGTTAATGAACCACCTGGGTGGAATGGAAGGAATGGCTTATGTTGAGTGGTTCACAAGGCCATGGGACTTGGCTTGTGTATCTCACTTGTGGATGGCCACCCAGGGAACAAAGAGATTTGAGATGTCAAATGTTGAAAAGCTTCAAGTGCAACCACTTGGCATTATGGGCTCTGCCATGATCTTAGGATGCTGGAACTTAGTCTTTTGGACAGTGCGTGGTAGATGGGATGATAGGTTGGAACGCGTCCATTTGACTAAGGAAAGGCTACTGAAGGATCATCCTTGGGAAACCAAGGCTTGTGGGGAAAGTGCACCACCTCTGCAGAGTGTAAAACCTAAGTACTTAGCCATGTCCCTGGTAAAGGACAATTTGAGCATCAAGACATGGAAACTTCAAGAATCTCATCACTCCAATTTCCAAATAAAACTTGAGGGTGAACAAAGGGATAAAAGGATCTTCAGTCATGGATTGCTAGATGCCCTGAGTGGATCTAGAGTCTTTGTTGATAGATACCTTGGGTGTTTTTTTTTGCCAAGAAAGGATCTTCTATCTTTGAATTGTAGATGCCTTGAGAGGATCTTCAGTCTTGATGGATAGAAGTCTTGATTGGTTTTTGTCAACAAGTTTTAGTATTTTCAAAAGTTAAGGAAAAATCTATTTTGAGCAATGCAAGCCTAAGCTCCACCAGCCAAATGCATATAGTATTATAGTCCACTTAAAATATATTAAGGTATCACTCGCCAATACTATTCCAAAGTATTGACCCTTGTGGCTGTAACTTATGATGTTGCAGGATACTCTGATGATGATTAGGAGTCATGAGTCTACACTCAACATGCTTGCCTGTGGCACATGAAGATGAAGACTTATGTTTATTTACTTATTCCATAAACTCTTGTACTAGGCCTTTGGCCATGAGTTGTAAAAGACTATGTTTTATCTCTGGAATGACTGTAATAAACGACCTTTGTATCTGTGTACTTCATCTTAAACTGTGGATGCTAGCAATGATCCATGGACTAGCATTGCAATCACAGGGATCTTTTCCTTTAATAAGGAGGGATCTTACAGATGGTATCAGAGCACTGTGTTGCCTGTAGGATTATGACCCTAGGATTGGAAACCACTAAGGAAAAATTTTAACTTCTTCTACACTTGTCTATTCTTCTCGTAAACTTTTCTAATCTTCTCCTTCTCATCTCTATTTGTAGATGAACTCCTTCAACGAAGCCGTGAAGAAAGGACCACTCATGACCATGACCTTGGAGTGTGAGACTGAGTTTCCCAAGATTCTCAAGGACTTCATGGAAACCATGGGAGTACATGGTGCAAGAAGGTGTACAAAGGCTTTCTAGTGATGGAGGATGGAGTGGAGTATTGGTGGGTGCAACTTCACTTGTACAAGAACAAGGAAGACAACCACAAAGAAAAAGGCTTGCATGTACACCAACACTTTTATGCACACCACATTCTTTGAGTCGCAAAGAAGCAGCTTGGAAGACTATCAAGGAACTAAGTGCTAGAGTCAAGTGCAGGATGCTCAACCTCCAAAAAGACTTAGAGAAAGAGAAGGAACATACCCAAGAGTTGGAAGTCACCAACCAATCTTTAAGAGGAGATATTATAGACTTAGTGATAGAAGCATGTGAACAGGATAGGGTGATTGCCACTAGGAACATTGTGTTAGCCACCAGATCCAATGAGATAGGATTGTAAGCGCACTTCGTTAGTTGACCACCACCTATCACCTTATTTTCCAAAATGATACCTTAAAAGTTTGAACCTTGGTTGGTGTAATGGATTTATGTATGCATGATTTGAGTGAATTGTGTGTTCCAAGAATGTGTTTGAATGTTTGTCTTGTTATCTTAAATTGTGTTGTTCTAACTTTTCAATCTTATAAATAGATGCCTATTGCCATCAGCACTGTTGAGGAGTTCCAGGCTACCCGTTTTGGTCCTCGTATCGTAGAGCTTACTACTTTACTCGATCTCCCTCTTCCTATCATTACGGTGCACCCACTCACCAAGTTTGAGAGGAAGGACCTTTGGGGCTTCAAGGTGAACCAGCCGGGGCCTTGACGGAGCCTACTACGGAGGCCATCGTCTTCAAGCTTATGCACGATGACAGGAGAGAGGCATGGAGGTTGTCATGCAGGATCGATAGGACGATTGTTAGGCGTCACTCCCGACAGGTTAGAGGCACTCACTTCCACGCCGGAAGGCGTGATGATGACGGAGAGTCCATTGACTTTGAGGACGACTCGAGGGTCACGCAGAGCCGATACGCCTGTACCTCCGGGACTTAGAGACTCTTATTAGGCACGTGGATACCGATAGGACCAACGTCATGCTTAGTAATGACGAGCTCAGTGCAGCTTCGAGAAGGACAAGCTCTTCGTGCAGGCAGAGATAGTCAAGGAGATGGAGGCAAAGTTCGAGACCCAAGACCGTAAGTTCAAGAGTCAAGAGAAGCGTGTCCAGGATAGGAACAAGAGGATTCGTGATATGACCGAGGAACTGCAGTCCAAGGACTTCGAGTTAGAGCAGCGAGCGGTGATTGAGAGGCTTCGTTCCCAGAAGAGGGCTCTCAAGGCCAAGATCGACTCTTTGACCACTACCATCGAGGAGAACAAGACCGCAATGGAGAACGCAGGTCTTACCTTTGTCGAGGAGGAGATTGATGACGACGAGTAGATTTGACTACTCAGTTATCTTTATTTTCCGCACTTGTTATTTGAGAACTTATTGTTGGACCATCCGACATGTGGATGGCTTGCCACTTGTATGTTTGTAATTTGAGATTTTTGTTATCTTGTTGTTTAGATTTTATCCTTGTATTGCTTTGCTATGTGTTTGCTAGTGTGATGTATTGTGCATAAATCATGTAAGGGTATCTCATTCTTATCTCTATATGAATAAACCACAGATGCCTCCCCGTCGCGCAAACACCAACCCCAACCCCAACATTACCCCGGAAATGCAACAAATGATGAATGCACAAACACAGCTTATGCAAATGATGACGACGTTCATCCAGAACCAGAACAACAACAACAACCCCAACAACAACAACAACAACAACAATAACAACAACAACAACAACAACCCTCCAGGTTTTGATATGCTCACCAGATTTCTGCGTCTGAGGCCAGCAAAGTTTTCAGGAACGACTGATCCCATGGTGGCCAATGATTGGCTACGTTCTGTGAACAAAGACTTAGTGACCGTAGGATGCACAGATGCTGAAAAGGTCAGGTTTGCAGCACATCTGTTGGAAGGACCAGCCGCCGCATGGTGGGACAACTTCCAGATTACCACGCCTATTGATGAGGTGACTTGGGCTATATTTGAAGATGGTTTTCGCACCACTCATATCTCACCAGGTATGATGAGCCTGAAAAAGAAGGAATTTCACAACCTTAAGCAGCGCCACCACAGCGTGGCTGAATACATTGAAGAGTTCAACAATCTGGCATGCTATGCACCAGATGAGGTTGATACTGATGCCAAAAGGAAGGAGAAGTTTCTGGAAGGCTTGAATGATGAGCTAAATCTGCAGCTGTCTGTGGCGTATGTTCCAACTTATCAGTCACTGTGTGACAAGGCTGTTATTGTGGAGAATAAAATGAAGCAAGTCGAGAGTAAGAAGAGGAAACACTCCGACAAGCACAGCTCGGGATCATCTCATAAACGATCTCACCATGATGATAGTGTCACCGGGATCCCACAAACATGAGAAGTTTAACAAACACCACAATCACAACCGTCATGACAACAAGCATCATCGCAGTCATGAAAATGATAAGTACAAGAACCACAAGAGTGGATATAAGAGCCACCACAGTGGAAGTGGAAGTCAGCCTAAGACGGACATCAGCCAGGTCGAATGCTACAAGTGCAAGAAGCTGGGGCATTATGCTAATAAGTGCCCTGAAAAGAAAGTTGAAGGACCTAACAAGCCAAATCCTTTTCAGAAAGGACAGGTTAACCACATCAATGTGGAGGAGGTCTTTGAAGAGCCTGATGTCTTTGGTAAGTTCAGACTCAATTCCATCTCAGCATTTGTACTCTTTGACACCGTGCATCTCATTCATTCATATCTAAAGCATTTGTCGAAAGAAATGAACTACCGGTAGAAACCATTGGGTGTCCTATAAGAGTAAGTTCTCCTGGTGGAGAAATGATAGTAAACTCAGGATGCCATGACCTAGTCATAGAGTTTGGAAAATATAAGTTTCCAGTGAACCTAATAATCCTAAATTCCCAAGGATTGGATGTGATTTTGGGAATGGATTGGATGACTAAGTATAAGGGAGTACTAGATTGTGCAAATCATACAGTTTCACTCACAACTCCTGAAGGTAAGAGGATAATATTCACGTCCAACTTTAAATCAAAAGGAGTAAGCTGAATTCTCTTAAGGGGTTAGCATGGACAAGGTGCCAATTGTGTGTGAGTATCCGGATGTGTTCTAAGAGTTACCAGAATGCCACCAGATAGAGATGTGGAGTTTATAATAGAATTGGTACCAGGATCTGGGCCAAGAGCAAAGAGACCTTATAAAATGTCAGTTGACGAACTTAAGGAACTCAAGAAACAACTTGGAGAACAGTTGCAGAAAGGATTCATCCAGCCAAGTTCTTCATCTTGGGGAGCTCCAGTTTTGTTCAGAGAAAGAGAGATAGAACTCAAAGACTATGCATAGATTACCGCTCTCAACGAGGTAACCATCAAGAACAAATATCCTTTGCCAAGAATCAATGACTTGTTTGATCAGCTAGAAGGAGCTTGTGTGTTCTCAAGATTGATCTTCGGTCGCTATTTTCAACTCAAGATAAGAGAGCAAGACATACCTAAAACAGCATTTACCACGAGGTATGGATTGTATGAGTACACCGTGATGCCTTTTGGATTAACCAACGCCCAAAGATACTTCATGAATATGATGAACAAGGTGTTCATGGAATTTCTCGACAAATTTGTTGTCGTTTTATCGATGACATCTTAGTCTACTCCAAGAGCAAGGAAGAACATAAAAGACATCTACGCTTGATACTTGAGAAACTAAGGAACATAAACTTTATGCCAAGTTCAGAAGTGTGAGTTTTGGTTAGAGGAAGTTGGATTTCTTGGTCATGTTATGACAAAGGATGGTGTAGCATTGATCCTCGCTAAGGTTTCAGCCGTAATGTAATGGGAATCTCCTAAGAATGTAAAGAGGTTCGTAGTTTCCTTGGTTTAGCAGGTTACTACGTAAGATTCATTGAAAATTTTCTAAGGTTGCTAAACCAATGACGAATTGTTAAAGAAAGATAAGAAATTTGCTTGGTCCAAGGATGTGAACTCAGCTTTCAAGAACTAAAGAAGAGACTTGTGTCGACACCTCAGTGCTTACCAGATTTGGAAAAGGATTTCCAGGTATATTGTGATGCTTCTCATCAAGGATTAGGTGCCGTACTTATGCAAGGCGGAAAAGTTGTGGCTTATGCCTCGAGACAACTCAAAACTCATGAAGTAAACTATCCTACTCATGATTTAGAGTTAGCCGCTGTCGTCCATGCACTCAAAACATGGAGACATTACCTTTTGGGAAAACGTTGTGAAGTATTCACCGATCATAAGAGTTTGAAATATATCTTCACCCAGAAGGAGATCAATATGAGACAAAGAAGATGGCTAGAACTTATCAAGGATTACGATTTGAGTTTGCAATACCACCCCGGTAAAGCAAATGTAGTAGCAGATGCTCTAAGTCGTAAAGCGATTATAAATGGTCTTACCAAAGGTGAATTGCTAGATGACTTGTGTAAGCAATTCAAGGAACTCAGGTTGGAGATTGTGCCGGAAGGACATCTCATGTCTTTGGATGTTCAACCCACTCTGTTGGATAAGATTAAAGAAGCCCAAAAGACGGATAAAGAAATCGAAGAGATCAAGGAAAGGATTAGCCAAGGGAAAGCTAAAAGTTTCCATATGGACGAACAAGGTACTTTATGGCACGAGAAACGTATTTGTGTTCCACAAAATCCGGAAATGCGGAAACTGATTTTACAAGAAGCCCATAACTCTCCGTATTCTATCCACCCAGGAAACACCAAAATGTATATGGATATGAAAGAAAGATTTTGGTGGAACAATCTTAAAAGGGACATCGCCGAACACATTGCCTTGTGTGACGTGTGTAGTAGAGTGAAAGCGGAGCATCAGAAACCAGCAGGTTTGCTTCAACCAATGCCTATTCCTGAGTGGAAGTGGAAAATATCGGTATGGATTTCATTCTTTGGATTACCAAGGACCAGGTCAGGGTATGATTCCATATGGGTAATAGTAGATCGCCTAACTAAAGTGGCTCATTTTATACCCGTAAAGACAACTTATACCAGTACAAAGTTAGCCAAAATCTACATGAGCAGAATTGTATGCCTTCACGGTGTACCTAAGAGTATTGTGTCTGATAGAGGAACTCAGTTCACCTCTCACTTTTGGAGACAGCTTCATGAATCTTTAGGAACGAGATTGGAATTCAGCACTGCTTTTCATCCTCAAACTGATGGACAAACAGAAAGGACTAATCAAATTCTTGAAGACATGTTGAGGGCATGTGCCCTGGACTATGGAGCAAGTTGGGATGAAAGTCTGCCTTACGCAGAGTTCTCTTACAACAACAAATACCAATCTAGTATTGGGATGGCACCATTTGAGTTTCTATACGGAAGAAAGTGTACCACCCCATTGCTATGGAATGGTGGGAGAAAGAAGTTTGTTTGGACCAGACCTTATCAAAGATGCCAAGAAAAGGTCAAATTGGTTAGAGATTGAAGATAGCAGTCTCGATGGAAAAGCTACGCAGATGCTAAGCGAGAGAAGTCACTTACGGTTGGGGATAGAGCTTATCTTAGAGTATCACCACTCGTGGAGTAAAAAGATTTGGAGTCAAAGGAAAGTTAGCACCAAGATATGGGACCATTCAATATTTTAAGTCGCAAGGAGAAGCTGCATATGAAATCGAATCGCAAGATCTTTACTAGCAGTCCATAATGTTTTTCATGTGAGCCAGCTCAAGAAATGTCACCCAGAAATGGAAGAAACATCTTTGAAAGATACCATATCTTTGGAAGAAGTTCAACTAGAAAGTGATCTCACCTATGAAGAAAAGCCTGTCAAGATACTTGAGACCACAGAAAGAGTCACGAGAACAAAGACTATCAAGTTTTGCAAAGTACAATGGAATCATCATTCCGAAGAAGAAGCAACATGGGAAAGAGAAGATGATCTTCGGAAAGACCACCCTCACCTATTTGTTGTTAATCCAATCTCGAGGGCGAGATTCATTTTAAGGGGGTTAGATTGTAACATCCCTAAAAATCATGTTTCAAAACTCATTCATATCATTTTTGCATCATTCATTCATATAGGGTTTTTCTCAAAAATCATTTGGAGACAGAAGTTTGAGCTATGATTTCATGGGGGCATTTTATCTCAATTGGCCATCACCCTTTGAGATTTGAATGCTTAGGTACTTGTTTGCCTCCATGGTTGGAAAGATTAGGAGTAGCTTAAACCCAAGACTTCAATTTAGAAATATTTTCTAAAACCCTATTCCAAATATTTGCAACTAGAGACAAAGAGACAAAGTCTCTGTTTATTTCAAAGACCCAAGCTTGACCAAGCCTTGCTAGTAACCACATGGTCATCTGACTCATTTTTGAACCCACAGAACCCTGCAAAAATCCCCAAAGAAGTTTGAATTCAAAAGGATTTGAATTCATATCAAATTCTATCCAGAAAATAGAATTAGAAAAAGAAAAAGCTTAAAGAAAAGAAAAAGGCCGCGCGGCCAGAATCTGGCCCAGCAGCGGATGAAGCCCAGCAAGCCCACCCGGGATCTCCTTTTTACTTCTCTCACTTGCCCCACATCGATGAGACTGACAAGCCGACCCACTCGCACTCCGCGCTCCTCGCTGACAGGCGGGCCTTCTCCACGTCACCGTCGTCTCCACCCGCACGACCCGTTCATCCCCAAATCAACGCGAGCGTTTCTGTGTTTAAATTCGCGGTGTCAATTCGAGTTATTGGCCGAGTGATTCGCCGTGACCAGGCTATAAGAACCCCTCTGTTCTCTCTCTTCTCCTCAAACCCCGAACCTGCAGGCGCCACCAGGCTGCGTGTATTGCTCTCTCGAAACCCACCGTCTCCGGCGATCGCGCCGGGCGATTCCGGTGAGTCCAGAGCTCCTCTCGCCTCGTTTGCAAACTGATTCTGAATCCCGCGCTTTTTAACACATTCCGTTTGCTCTCGCATGGACCGTAGTTCGGCAACATCATCGACTAGTCGCCACCGACGTCCGCACGAACTCCGGCGAACTCTAGTGGTAAGTATGCATCGCGCCTTCTAGTTCACGCACACGACTCTGCCTTGACGCTGTGAACCTAACCGTGTCATTATCTTGCCTTGGGGTGATTCACAGCGACGTCCCCGACGACCACCCGACGCACCCGACGCCGCCACGAACTCCGGTGAGCAATCACAGCCGTGCCCGAGCGCCCCTTGACCAACCGCGAGTACGACAAGCTTCGCCGTGACCTCCTGAGCCCGGTGAGCTACTCCTCCTTCTCCCTCGTCGCATCATCGCAACGCTCGTCGACCGACGTTCGCCGCCGTAGCCCGCTCCGCCGATTCTTGGCGAGTAGTAGCAGCCGTTAGATCTGCATCGTGGCGCTAGGATAGATCACTTAACCCAAGCGCGATCTGAGCCGCCAGATTTCATTTAGATCCTACGGCTGTGGAGCTCGATCCAGCGCGAACCGGTACGGGCGAATAAGAATAAGACGCGTGGCTAGGTTAGATCTGAGAATAGAATTTAAAACCAGAAATTTGATCCAAATTCAAATGCCTATATCTTTTGAATGCCACGTTGGAATTTTGCAAACTTTATACCGTTGGATTCAGAAAAACAAGACCTTTCTGCCTATCCTTTTTGTTTAGCATATAGTAACCATTAGATGTGCTAAAATTGCAGAGACTTGTTTGAGGCCATTTTAAGTATAGATTTAGCTTAGTATTTTTGTTTTAGGGTTATTTAAGTTGTCTTGGATATATTTGTGACTTGTTTAGATTCTGTAAACATGCACTTGCTTGGTTGAAGTTTTCAAAAATCATCACTTGGTAGATTCATGCATGCATGCATTCATAATACTTTTGTTTGTATATATTTGTGTGTAATTGTATGCTACAACTTTGTGTGTAGATTTTGCTAGTGATTGTGATTGTGACGAGTGCTACTCCACACTACCAAGGCAAGTGATATCATGAATATTCCATTCCTATATTTTATATATGCATTAGTATTATTTTTCTAAGTATAGGACTTGCATGAATTTTTGCTAAGTACAAGCTAAGCTTTGGGAAAACCTATTAGGTAAAACCTTAGTGAAAATTACCTAAGTCAAGATTCCTATTACTATCATGCCTAGCCTAGCTACTAGAAAACAAGGGTGGTTTATATATTCACTATGGAAAAATTTCTAAGTCTAAGGACTTATGTTTTTGTAAAATAAAACAACTAAGTTAATGAACCACCTGGGTGGAATGGAAGGAATGGCTTATGTTGAGTGGTTCACAAGGCCATGGGACTTGGCTTTTGTATCTCACTTGTGGATGGCCACCCAGGGAACAAAGAGATTTGAGATGTCAAATGTTGAAAAGCTTCAAGTGCAACCACTTGGCATTATGGGCTCTGCCATGATCTTAGGATGCTGGAACTTAGTCTTTTGGACAGTGGGTGGTAGATGGGATGATAGGTTGGAACGCGTCCATTTGACTAAGGAAAGGCTACTGAAGGATCATCCTTGGGAAACCAAGGCTTGTGGGGAAAGTGCACCACCTCTGCAGAGTGTAAAACCTAAGTACTTAGCCATGTCCCTGGTAAAGGACAATTTGAGCATCAAGACATGGAAACTTCAAGAATCTCATCACTCCAATTTCTAAATAAAACTTGAGGGTGAACAAAGGGATAAAAGGATCTTCAGTCATGGATTGCTAGATGCCCTGAGTGGATCTAGAGTCTTTGTTGATAGATACCTTGGGTGTTTTTTTTTTTGCCAAGAAAGGATATTCTATCTTTGAATTGTAGATGCCTTGAGAGGATCTTCAGTCTTGATGGATAGAAGTCTTGATTGGTTTTTGTCAACAAGTTTTAGTATTTTCAAAAGTTAAGGAAAAATCTATTTTGAGCAATGCAAGCCTAAGCTCCACCAGCCAAATGCATATAGTATTATAGTCCACTTAAAATATATTAAGGTATCACTCTCCAATACTATTCCAAAGTATTGACCCTTGTGGCTGTAACTTATGATGTTGCAGGATACTCTGATGATGATTAGGAGTCATGAGTCTACACTCAACATGCTTGCCTGTGGCACATGAAGATGAAGACTTATGTTTATTTACTTATTCCATAAACTCTTGTACTAGGCCTTTGGCCATGAGTTGTAAAAGACTATGTTTTATCTCTGGAATGACTGTAATAAACGACCTTTGTATCTGTGTACTTCATCTTAAACTGTGGATGCTAGCAATGATCCAGGGACTAGCATTGCAATCACAGGGATCTTTTCCTTTAATAAGGAGGGATCTTACAGTAGTAAGCTCTACGATACGAGGACCAAAACGGGTAACCTGGAACTCCTCAACAGTGCTGATGGTAATAGGCATCTATTTATAAGATTGAAAAAGTTAGAACAACACAAGTTAAAACAAGACAAACACTCATACATATTCTTGGAATACAAATCACACAAGTCAAGCATACATGAATCCATTACATCAACCAAGGTTCAAACTTATTTAAGGTACCATTTGGAAAATAAGGTGATAGGTGGTGGTCCAACTAACGAAGTGCGTTTACAAACCTATCTCACTGGATCTGGTGGCTAACACAATGTTCCTAGAGGCAATCAGCCTATCTTGTTCACATGCTTCCATCACTAAGTCTATAATATCTCCCCTTAAGGTTTGGTTGGTGACTTCCAACTCTTGGGTATGTTCCTTCTCTTTCTCTAAGTCTTTTTGGAGGTTGAGCATCCTGCACTTGACTCTAGCACTTAATTCTTTGATGGTCCTCCAAGCTGCATCTCTGGCTGACTCAAAGAATGTGGTGTGCATCACAGTGTTGGTGTACATGCAGAAGCCTCTTTCTTTGTGGTTGTCTTCCTTGTTTTTGTACAAGTGAAGTTGCACCCACCAATACTCCACTCCTTCCTCCATCACTAGAAAGCCCTTGTACACAGCTGCACCATGTGCTTCCATTGCCTCCATGAGGTCCTTGAGAATCTTGGGAAACTCAGTCTCACACTCCAAGGTCATGGTCATGAGTGGTCCTTTCTTCACGGCTTCGTTAATGGAGTTCATCTACAAATAGAGATGAGAATGAGAAGATTAGAAAAGTTTACGAGAAGAATAGACAAGTTTAGAAAAGTTTCCAATCCTAGGGTCATAATCCTACAGGCAACACAGTGCTCTGATACCATCTGTTAGACCCCTCCTTTATAAAGGAAAAGGATCCCTGTGATTGCAATGCTAGTCCCTGGATCAATGCTAGCATCCACAGTTTAAGATGAAGTACACAGATACAAAGGTCGTTTATTACATTCATTCCAGAGATAAAACATAGTCTTTTACAACTCGGGGCCAAAGGCCTAATACAAGAGTTTATGGAATAAGTAAATAAACATAAGTCTTCATCTTCATGTGCCACAGGCAAGCATGTTGAGTGTAGACTCATGACTCCTATTCATCATCGGAGTAACCTGCAACATCACAAGTTATAGCCACAGAGGGTCAATACTTTGGAATAGTATTGGCAAGTGATACCTTAGTATATTTTATGTGGACTATACTACTATATGCATTTTGGCTAGGTGTAGCTTGGCTTGCTTTGCTCAAAATAGGTTTTTCCTATTAGTAGAAATCATTAAGTTTTTCTTTGTCAAAAACTTCCCAAGAAACCACCAATAGACATTGGGGTCCTTCACCCTTGTTCACCCACAAGTTTTATTTAGAAGTTGGAGTGACGAGATTCTTGAAGCTTCCATGTCTTGATGCTCAAATTGTCCTTTACCAGGGACATGGCTAAGTACTTAGGTTTTACACTCTGTAGAGGTGGTGCACTTTCCCCACAAGACTTGGTTTCCCAAGACAAGATCTTTCAGAAGCCTTTCCTTAGTCAAATGGACGCGTTCCAACCTATCATTCCCTCTACCACCAACTGTCCAAGAGACTAAGTTCTAGCAACCTATATGATCATGGCAGAGCCCATATTGCCAAGTGGTTGCACTTGAAGCTTCTCAACATTTGACAACTCAAATCTCTTTGTTCCTGGGTGGCAATCCACAAGTGTGATACACAAGGTAAACCATAAAAATGGGCCTTGTGTAACCACTCAACCAAAAACCACCAAGCAAGTCCCATTCCACCCAGGTGATTCATTAACTTAGTTGTTTTATTAGACAAAACACAAGTCCTCAGACTTAGCATATTTTTCCATAGTGTGAATATATATTCCACCCATGTTTTCTATTAGCTAGGCTAAGCATGGCATGGCAACTTAACTTTAGGGAAAAAATTCCTAGCAACTCTACCATTCTAAACTACATAGGATTTCCCATCATATCATTTGACAAAAGTAGCATGCATGTCTTAGCAAAGGTATCTAATGCTAGTATAAAATATAGGAATGGAATATTCATGAAAATATCACTTGCCTTGGTAATGGGGAGAGTAGCACTCTTCACAGTCACAATCACTAGCAAAATCTACACAAAATTGTAGCATACAATTACACACAATTCATATAAAATCAAAAATAATATGAATGCATGCATGCATGAATTTACTAAGTGGTGATTTTGAAAACTCTACGAAGCATGTGCAAGTTACTGAAACATAACAAGACACAAAATTTGCCACACAAACTTATTTGGTACTTAAACAAATTGCTAAACTAAAACCATACTCAAAATAGCCTTAAACATGTTTCTACAAACAAAGTCATTTTAATGGTTACTATATGTTAAAAACTTTGTATAAACAGAAAGGCCTTGATTCACTGAATCCAACGATATAAAGTTTGCAAAATTCCAACGTGGCAATCAAAAGTTATAGGCATTTGAAATTTGGATCAAATTCTGATTTGAAATCTGTTTTTAGATCTAACCCTAGACACGTGTCGCGGTATCATCGGGCGCCGCATCGATTTCACACCGGATCCACCGCAGGATCAGGATAAAAAGAAAACGACGCTCTGCATCGTTTAAATCGTGTATAACAAGATAAATCTATCGCTTGGATCTCTTATATCTATATCTACTGGGCGGTACAAAGCTGTCGGCGTTACGGCGCGCGGGCGGCCGCGGCGCGAGCGTGGCCGGCCGGCGGCGCTATGCGGGTCCTTCGTGAGAGGAAAGGGCTGAGAGGACGCTGCTGGCCATCGTAGCGAGCTACGGTTAGCGAAGGCGTCTCGCGCGGGCTGACGGTCCGTGATTGAGCCATCGGGCGAGCGGAGCCGCGGCGTCGATTTGTCCGAGGTTCGGCGGCGTTTAAGGCGCGATCACTAGGAGGCAAACGGAGGTGTGGTTAGATGCGTAAGATCACGGAGAACACGCGGTGTGAAAGACAAGGCTTGGGGCAGTCCGAACTTACCACCGGAGGTCGCCGGAGTTGAAACCGAAGACGGTGGCGTCGCCGTCGACGTTGCTGGAGCTACGTTCATGCGGAGGCAAATGGGGTGTGTCAAGAGGTGCGCAGAGACTCATCAAATGATAGCATGAATGAGAGGCAGGGGAGCTTGGAACTCACCGAATCGTGGCTGCAGCCGTCGGAGGCTAAGGTGGAGCAATACACGCAGCCTGGTGGCTCTGGGTTCGGGTTTGAGGAGAAGGAGAGGGCAGAGGGGTTTAAGTAGCTGGTCGTGAGCGAGAATTACTCATTACTCGATGAATTGAAGCTGCGAATTAAAACAGGAAACGGCCATTTAATTTGGGGATGAACTGGTCGTCGGGTGGAGACGACGATGCTCAAGTGGGCCGCGGTTGTCGATATAGAGGAAAAGGGAGGGTCCTTCATCGCTGAGCCATGGTGGTGGTAAAAGAAAACGGTTCATGGGTGAGAGCTGGGCTAGCAATGCGTGTTAATGGCTGGCCCATTGGCTGGTTTGGCTATTTTTTTTCCTCTTAATTCCTTTTCTTTTTCTGATTGAATTTCTAGAAATGGTTTTTAAACCCAAATTCAAATCTGTTTGAAACCAAAGCTTTACAAGACTTTTGTACAATAAATCTTGTTCTTAAATAAGTGTCAAACACATCTGAACACTCCAGAACACTTGGGTCTTTTTGAAAATAAATTAAAACTATGCCTTTATTAAATAGGCATACAATTTGTTTTAATTCATATTTTTCTTTGATACTTTGCTCAAAGCTTTGAAATCACTTGTGTTTGGATTCTCAACAATAAAAGTACTTTTCTCAACAACAAGTAGCACAAAGGCTAGGGTTTTCATACATAAAATAATGAGCCACAAATGCTCCTATTTCTAAAGTGATTTTGAGAAAAACACTAGATGATGATGGATGCATGGATGATATGAATGAGTTTTGGAATTTCAATTTAGGGATGTTACAAACACACATGCAATTACACAGGTGGATCCATAGGTGGATTGTGAAAAGAGCACACATGCAATGACACTGGTGGATCCATATGTGGTATGTGAAAAGAACACACATGAAATGACTCCAGTTGTTGTTAGTGAAAAGAACATACATGCAATGACACTGGTGGATCCATGTGTTGTCTCTGAAGAGAACACATATTTCAATTACACTGGTGGATCCATATGTGGTATGTGAAAAGAACACACATGCAATGCCTCTAGTTGATGTTACTAAAAAGAACACACATGCAATGAGACTGGTGGATCCATAGGTGGTATATGAAAAAAACACACATTTCAATGACTCTGGTTGTTGTTACTAAAAAGAACACAAATGCAATGACACTGGTGGATCCATAGGTGGATTGTGAAAAGAGCACACATGCAATGACACTGGTGGATCCATATGTGGTATGTGAAAAGAACACACATGCAATGTCTCTAGTTGTTGTTAGTGAAAAGAACATACATGCAATGACACTGGTGGATCCATGTGTGGATTGTGAAAAGAACACACATGCAATGACACTGGTGAATCCATATGTGGTATGTGAAAAGAACACACATGCAATGACTCTATTTGTTGTTATTAAAAAGAACACACATGCAATGACACTAGTGGATCCATGTGTGGTCTCTAAAAAGAACACACATTTCAATGACACTAGTGGATCCATATGTGGTATGTGAAAAGAACACACATTTCAATGACTCACTTGTTGTTAGTAAAAAAACACACATGCAATGACACTGGTGGATCCAAAGGTGGATTGTGAAAAGAGCACACATTTCAAAGACTCTGGTTGTTGTTAGTAAAAAGAACACACATGCCATGACATGGTGGATCCATGTGTGGTCTCAAGAGAACACACACAGGTGACTCTACTTGTTGTTAGTAAAAAGTGCACACATGCAATGACACTGGTGGATCCATGTGTGGATTATGAAGAGAACACACATGCAATGACACTGGTGGATGCATATGTGGTATGTGAGAAGAACAGTCATGAAATGATTCCAGTTGTTGTTAGTAAAAAGAACACACATGCAATGACACTGGTGGATCCATAGGTGGATTTTGAAAAGAGCACACATGCAATGACACTTGTGGATCCATATGTGGTATGTTAAAAGAACACACATGCAATGACTCTAGTTGTTGTTAGTGAAAAGAACATACTCCCTCCGTCCCAAAATAAGTGACTTGAGTTTGCCTACATTCGCATGTATCTATATACTAAAACGTGTCTAGATACATCCGAATCTAGAAAAACTCTCACGCTTTATTTTTTGGGATGGGAGTACATGCAAGGACACTGTGGATCCATGTGTCCATGTTGTCTGAAGAGAACACACATTTCAATGACACTTGTGCATCCATATGTGGTATGTGAAAAGAACACAGATGCAATGACTCTAGTTGTTGTTACTAAAAACAACACGCATGCAATGACACTGGTGGATCCATATGTGGTATGTGAAAAGAACACACATTTCAATGACTCTGGTTGTTGTTACTAAAAAGAACACACATGCAATGACACTGGTGGATCCATATGTGGATTGTGAAAAGAGCACACATGCAATGACACTGGTGGATCCATATGTGGTATGTGAAAAGAACACACATGCAATGACTCCAGTCGTTGTTAGTGAAAAGAACATACATGCAATCACACTGGTGGATCTATGTGTGGTCTCTAAAAAGAACACACATTTCAATGACACTAGTGTATCCATATGTGGTATGTGAAAAGAACACACATGCAATGACTCTGGTTGTTTTTTCTAAAAATAACACACATGCAATGACACTGGTGGATCCATAGGTGGTATGTGAAAAGAACACACATGCAATGACTCTGGTTGTTTTTTCTAAAAAGAACACACATGCAATGACACTGGTGGATCCATAGGTGTATTGTGAAACGAACACACATGCAATGACACTGGTGGATCCATATGTGGTATGTGAAAAGAACACACATGAAATGACTCTGGTTGTTGTTAGTGAAAAGAACACACATGCAATGACACTGGTGGATCCATAGGTGGTATGTCGAAAGAACACACATTTCAATGACTCTGGTTGTTGTTACTAAAAAGAACACACATGCAATGACACTGGTGGATCCATAGGTGGATTGTGAAATAAGCACACATGCAATGACACTGGTGGATCCATATGTGGTATGTGAATAGAACACACATGCAATGACTCTAGTTGTTGTTAGTGAAAAGAACATACATGCAATGACACTGGTGGATCTATGTGTGGTCTCTAAAAAGAACACACATTTCAATGACACTAGTGTATCCATATGTGGTATGTGAAAAGAACACACATGCAATGACTCTGGTTGTTTTTTCTAAAAAGAACACAAATGCAATGACTCTGGTTGTTTTTTCTAAAAAGAACACACATGCAATGACACTGGTGGATCCATAGGTGGTATGTGAAAAGAACACACATTTCAATGACTCTAGTGTATCCATATGTGGTATGTGAAAAGAACACACATGCAATGACTCTGTTTGTTTTTTCTAAAAAGAACACACATGCAATGACACTGGTGGATCCATAGGTGGTATGTGAAAAGAACACACATTTCAATGACTCTGGTTGTTGTTACTAAAAAGAACACACATGCAATGACACTAGTGCATCCATACGTGGATTGTGAAAAGAGCACACATGCAATGACACTGGTGGATCCATATGTGGTATGTGAAAAGAACACACATGCAATGACTCTGGTTATTGTTAGTGAAAAGAACATACATGCAATGACACTGGTGGATCCATAGGTGGTATGTGAAAAGAACACACATGCAATGACTCTGGTTGTTGTTATTGAAAAGAACACTCATGCAATGACACTAGTGGATCCATATGTGGTCTCTAAAAAGAATACACATTTCAATGACACTAGTGGATCCATATGTGGTATGTGAATTGAACACACATTTCAATGACTCATTGTTGTTAGTAAAAAGAACACACATGCAATGACACTAGTGGATCCAAAGGTGGATTGTGAAAAGAGCACACATTTCAATGACTCTGGTTGTTGTTAGTAAAAAGAACACACATGCAATGACACAGGATCCATGTGTGGTCTCTAAAGAGAACACACATGCAATGACTCTGGTTGTTGTTAGTAAAAAGAGCACACATGCAATGACACTGGTGGATCCATGTGTGGATTGTGAAGAGAACACACATGCAACGACACTGGTGGATCCATATGTGGTATGTGAGAAGAACAGTCATGAAATGATTCCAGTTGTTGTTAGTAAAAAGAACACACATGCAATGACACTGGTGGATCCATAGGTGGATTGTGAAAAGAGCACACATGCAATGACACTTGTGGATCCATATGTGGTATGTGAAAAGAACACACATGCAATGACTCCAGTTGTTGTTAGTGAAAAGAACATACTCCCTCCAGCCCAAAATAAGTGACTTGAGTTTGTCTACATTCGCATGTATCTATATAATAAAACGTGTCTAGATACATCCAATCTAGAAAACCCACGTCACTTATTTTGGGATGGAGGGAGTACACGCAATGACACTGGTGGATCCATGTGTTGTCTCTAAAGAGAACACACATTTCAATGACACTGGTGGATCCATATGTGGTATGTGAAAAGAACACACAGGCAATGACTCTGGTTGTTACTAAAAAGAACACACATGCAGTGACACTGGTGGATCCATAGGTGGTATGTGAAAAGAACACACATTTCAATGACTCTGGTTGTTGTTACTAAAAAGAACACACATGCAATGACACTGGTGGATCCATAGGTGGTATGTGAAAAGAACACACATTTCCATGAGTCTGGTTGTTGTTACTAAAAAGAACACACATGTAATGACACTGGTGGATCCATATGTGGATTCTGAAAAGAGCACACATGCAATGACACTGGTGGATCCATATGTGGTATGTGAAAACAACACACATGCAATGACTCCAGTTGTTGTTAGTGAAAAGAACATAGATGCACTGACACTGGTGGATCCATAGGTGTATTGTGAAAAGAACACACATGCAATGACACTGGTGGATCCATATGTGGTATGTGAAAAGAACACACATGAAATGACTCTGGTTGTTGTTAGTGAAAAAACACACATGCAATGACACTAGTGGTTCCATAGGTGGTATGTCAAAAGAACACACATTTCAATGACTCTGGTTGTTGTTACTAAAAAGAACACACATGTAATGACACTGGTGGATCCATAGGTGGATTGTGAAATGAGCACACATGCAATGACACGGGTGGATCCATATGTGGTATGTGAAAAGAACACACATGCAATGACTCCAGTTGTTGTTAGTGAAAAGAACATACATGCAATGACACTGGTGGATCTATGTGTGGTCTCTAAAAAGAACACACATTTCAATGACCCTAGTGTATCCATATGTGGTATGTGAAAAGAACACACATGCAATGACTCTGGTTGTTTCTACTAAAAAGAACACACATCCAATGACACTGGTGGATCCATATGTGGATTGTGAAAAGAGCACACATGCAATGACACTGGTGGATCCATATGTGGTATGTGAAAAGAACACACATGCAATGACTCTGGTTATTGTTAGTGAAAAGAACATACATGCAATGACACTGGTGGATCCATAGGTGGATTGTCAAAAGAACACACATGCAATGACACTGGTGGATCCATATGTGGTATGTGAAAAGAACACACATGCAATGACTCTGGTTGTTGTTATTGAAAAGAACACTCATGCAATGACACTGGTGGATGGATGTGTGGTCTCTAAAAAGAGCACACATTTCAATGACACTAGTGGATCCATATGTGGTATGTGAAAAGAACACACATTTCAATGACTCAGTTGTTGTTACTAAAAAGAACACACATGCAATGACACTGGTGGATCCAAAGGTGGATTGTGAAAAACGCACACATTTCAATGACTCTGGTTGTTGTTAGTAAAAAAGAACACACATGCAATGACACTGGTGGATCCATGTGTGGTCTCTGAAGAGAACACACATGCAATGACTCTGGTTGTTGTTAGTAAAAAGTGCACACATGCAATGACACTGGTGGATCCATGTGTGGATTATGAAGAGAACACACATGCAATGACACTGGTGGATGCATATGTGGTATGTGAGAAGAACAGTCATGAAATGATTCCAGTTGTTGTTAGTAAAAAGAACACACATGCAATGACACTGGTGGATCCATAGGTGGATTTTGAAAAGAGCACACATGCAATGACACTTGTGGATCCATATGTGGTATGTTAAAAGAACACATATGCAGTGACTCCAGTTGTTGTTAGTGAAAAGAACATACTCCCTCCGTCCCAAAATAAGTGACTTGAGTTTGCCTACATTCGCATGTATCTATATACTAAAACGTGTCTAGATACATCCGAATCTAGAAAAACTCACGTCAGTTATTTTGGGATGGAGGGAGTACATGCAATGACACTGGTGGATCCATGTGTTGTCTCTGAAGAGAACACACATTTCAATGACACTTGTGCATCCATATGTGGTATGTGAAAAGAACACAGATACAATGACTCTGGTTGTTGTTACTAAAAACAACACGCATGCAATGACACTGGTGGATCCATAGGTGGTATGTGAAAAGAACACACATTTCAATGACTCTGGATGTTACTAAAAAGAACACACATGCAATGACACTGGTGGATCCATATGTGGATTGTGAAAAGAGCACACATGCAATGACACTGGTGGATCCATATGTGGTATGTGAAAAGAACACACATGCAATGACTCCAGTCGTTGTTAGTGAAAAGAACATACATGCAATCACACTGGTGGATCTATGTGTGGTCTCTAAAAAGAACACACATTTCAATGACACTAGTGTATCCATATGTGGTATGTAAAAAGAACACACATGCAATGACTCTGGTTGTTTTTTCTAAAAAGAACACACATGCAATGACACTGGTGGATCCATAGGTGGTATGTGAAAAGAACACACATGCAATGACTCTGGTTGTTTTTTCTAAAAAGAACACACATGCAATGACACTGTGGATCCATAGGTGTATTTTGAAACGAACACACATGCAATGACACTGGTGGATCCATATGTGGTATGTGAAAAGAACACACATGAAATGACTCTAGTTGTTGTTAGTGAAAAGAACACACATGCAATGACACTGGTGGATCCATAAGTGGTATGTCGAAAGAACACACATTTCAATGAATCTGGTTGTTGTTACTAAAAAGAACACACATGCAATGACACTGGTGGATCCATAGGTGGATTGTGAAATAAGCACACATGCAATGACACTGGTGGATCCATATGTGGTATGTGAATAGAACACACATGCAATGACTCTAGTTGTTGTTAGTGAAAAGAACATACATGCAATGACACTGGTGGATCAATATGTGGTCTCTAAAAAGAACACACATTTCAATGGCACTAGTGTATCCATATGTGGTATGTGAAAAGAACACACATGCAATGACTCTGGTTGTTTTTTCTAAAAAGAACACACATGCAATGACTCTGGTTGTTTTTTCTAAAAAGAACACACATGCAATGACACTGGTGGATCCATAGGTGGTATGTGAAAAGAACACACATTTCTATGACTCTAGTGTATCCATATGTGGTATGTGAAAAGAACACACATGCAATGACTGGTTGTTTTTTTCTAAAAAGAACACACATGCAATGACACTGGTGGATCCATAGGTGGTATGTGAAAAGAACACACATTTCACTGACTCTGGTTGTTGTTACTAAAAAGAACACACATGCAATGACACTAGTGGATCCATACGTGGATTGTGAAAAGAGCACACATGCAATGACACTGGTGGATCCATATGTGGTATGTGAAAAGAACACACATGCAATGACTCTGGTTATTGTTAGTGAAAAGAACATACATGCAATGACACTGGTGGATCCATAGGTGGTATGTGAAAAGAACACACATGCAATGACTCTGGTTGTTGTTATTGAAAAGAACACTCATGCAATGACACTAGTGGATCCATATGTGGTCTCTAAAAATAATACACATTTCAATGACACTAGTGGATCCATATGTGGTATGTGAATTGAACACACATTTCAATGACTCATTGTTGTTAGTAAAAAGAACACACATGCAATGACACTAGTGGATCCAAAGGTGGATTGTGAAAAGAGCACACATTTCAATGACTCTGGTTGTTGTTAGTAAAAGAACACACATGCAATGACATCAGGATCCATGTGTGGTCTTTGAAGAGAACACACATGCAATGACTCTGGTTGTTGTTAGTAAAAAGAGCACACATGCAATGACACTGGTGGATCCATGTGTGGATTGTGAAGAGAACACACATGCAACAACACTGGTGGATCCATATGTGGTATGTGAGAAGAACAGTCATGAAATGATTCCAGTTGTTGTTAGTAAAAAGAACACACATGCAATGACACTGGTGGATCCATAGGTGGATTGTGAAAAGAGCACACATGCAATGACACTTGTGGATCCATATGGGGTATGTGAAAAGAACACACATGCAATGACTCCAGTTGTTGTTAGTGAAAAGAACATACTCCCTCCAGCCCAAAATAAGTGACTTGAGTTTGTCTACATTCGCATGTATCTATATAATAAAACGTGTCTAGATACATCCGAATCTAGAAAAACCCACGTCACTTATTTTGGGATGGAGGGAGTACACGCAATGACACTGGTGGATCCATGTGTTGTCTCTAAAGAGAACACACATTTCAATGACACTGTGGATCCATATGTGGTATGTGAAAAGAACACACAGCAATGACTCGTTGTTAGTAACAAGAACACACATGCAAGGACACTGGTGGATCCATAGGTGGTATGTGAAAAGAACACACATTTCAATGACTCTGGTTGTTGTTACTAAAAAGAACACACATGCAATGACACTGGTGGATCCATAGGTGGTATGTGAAAAGAACACACATTTCCATGAGTCTGGTTGTTGTTACTAAAAAGAACACACATGTCATGACACTGGTGGATCCATATGTGGATTCTGAAAAGAGCACACATGCAATGACACTGGTGGATCCATATGTGGTATGTGAAAACAACACACATGCAATGACTCCAGTTGTTGTTAGTGAAAAGAACATAGATGCACTGACACTGGTGGATCCATAGGTGTATTGTGAAAAGAACACACATGCAATGACACTGGTGGATCCATATGTGGTATGTGAAAAGAACACACATGAAATGACTCTGGTTGTTGTTAGTGAAAAAACACACATGCAATGACACTAGTGGTTCCATAGGTGGTATGTCAAAAGAACACACATTTCAATGACTCTGGTTGTTGTTACTAAAAAGAACACACATGTAATGACACTGGTGGATCCATAGGTGGATTGTGAAATGAGCACACATGCAATGACACGGGTGGATCCATATGTGGTATGTGAAAAGAACACACATGCAATGACTCCAGTTGTTGTTAGTGAAAAGAACATACATGCAATGACACTGGTGGATCTATGTGTGGTCTCTAAAAAGAACACACATTTCAATGACCCTAGTGTATCCATATGTGGTATGTGAAAAGAACACATGCAATGACTCCGGTTGTTTCTACTAAAAGAACACACATCCAATGACACTGGTGGATCCATATGTGGATTGTGAAAAGAGCACACATGCAATGACACTGGTGGATCCATATGTGGTATGTGAAAAGAACACACATGCAATGACTCTGGTTATTGTTAGTGAAAAGAACATACATGCAATGACACTGGTGGATCCATAGGTGGATTGTCAAAAGAACACACATGCAATGACACTGGTGGATCCATATGTGGTATGTGAAAAGAACACACATGCAATGACTCTGGTTGTTGTTATTGAAAAGAACACTCATGCAATGACACTGGTGGATGGATGTGTGGTCTCTAAAAAGAGCACACATTTCAATGACACTAGTGGATCCATATGTGGTATGTGAAAAGAACACACATTTCAATGACTCAGTTGTTGTTACTAAAAAGAACACACATGCAATGACACTGGTGGATCCAAAGGTGGATTGTGAAAAACGCACACATTTCAATGACTCTGGTTGTTGTTAGTAAAAAAGAACACACATGCAATGACACTGGTGGATCCATGTGTGGTCTCTGAAGAGAACACACATGCAATGACTCTGGTTGTTGTTAGTAAAAAGTGCACACATGCAATGACACTGGTGGATCCATGTGTGGATTATGAAGAGAACACACATGCAATGACACTGGTGGATGCATATGTGGTATGTGAGAAGAACAGTCATGAAATGATTCCAGTTGTTGTTAGTAAAAAGAACACACATGCAATGACACTGGTGGATCCATAGGTGGATTTTGAAAAGAGCACACATGCAATGACACTTGTGGATCCATATGTGGTATGTTAAAAGAACACATATGCAGTGACTCCAGTTGTTGTTAGTGAAAAGAACATACTCCCTCCGTCCCAAAATAAGTGACTTGAGTTTGCCTACATTCGCATGTATCTATATACTAAAACGTGTCTAGATACATCCGAATCTAGAAAAACTCACGTCAGTTATTTTGGGATGGAGGGAGTACATGCAATGACACTGGTGGATCCATGTGTTGTCTCTGAAGAGAACACACATTTCAATGACACTTGTGCATCCATATGTGGTATGTGAAAAGAACACAGATACAATGACTCTGGTTGTTGTTACTAAAAACAACACGCATGCAATGACACTGGTGGATCCATATGTGGTATGTGAAAAGAACACACATTTCAATGACTCTGGTTGTTGTTACTAAAAAGAACACACATGCAATGACACTGGTGGATCCATATGTGGATTGTGAAAAGAGCACACATGCAATGACACTGGTGGATCCATATGTGGTATGTGAAAAGAACACACATGCAATGACTCC
This sequence comes from Avena insularis, assembly GCA_023614405.1. Classification (NCBI taxonomy): domain Eukaryota; kingdom Viridiplantae; phylum Streptophyta; class Magnoliopsida; order Poales; family Poaceae; genus Avena; species Avena insularis. The sequence goes on from JAJUPC010000435.1 coordinate 25,558, forward strand.
AGTCGTTGTTAGTGAAAAGAACATACATGCAATCACACTGGTGGATCTATGTGTGGTCTCTAAAAAGAACACACATTTCAATGACACTAGTGTATCCATATGTGGTATGTAAAAAGAACACACATGCAATGACTCTGGTTGTTTTTTCTAAAAAGAACACACATGCAATGACACTGGTGGATCCATAGGTGGTATGTGAAAAGAACACACATGCAATGACTCTGGTTGTTTTTTCTAAAAAGAACACACATGCAATGACACTGGTGGATCCATAGGTGTATTGTGAAACGAACACACATGCAATGACACTGGTGGATCCATATGTGGTATGTGAAAAGAACACACATGAAATGACTCTAGTTGTTGTTAGTGAAAAGAACACACATGCAATGACACTGGTGGATCCATAAGTGGTATGTCGAAAGAACACACATTTCAATGAATCTGGTTGTTGTTACTAAAAAGAACACACATGCAATGACACTGGTGGATCCATAGGTGGATTGTGAAATAAGCACACATGCAATGACACTGGTGGATCCATATGTGGTATGTGAATAGAACACACATGCAATGACTCTAGTTGTTGTTAGTGAAAAGAACATACATGCAATGACACTGGTGGATCTATGTGTGGTCTCTAAAAAGAACACACATTTCAATGGCACTAGTGTATCCATATGTGGTATGTGAAAAGAACACACATGCAATGACTCTGGTTGTTTTTTCTAAAAAGAACACACATGCAATGACTCTGGTTGTTTTTTCTAAAAAGAACACACATGCAATGACACTGGTGGATCCATAGGTGGTATGTGAAAAGAACACACATTTCTATGACTCTAGTGTATCCATATGTGGTATGTGAAAAGAACACACATGCAATGACTCTGGTTGTTTTTTTCTAAAAAGAACACACATGCAATGACACTGGTGGATCCATAGGTGGTATGTGAAAAGAACACACATTTCAATGACTCTGGTTGTTGTTACTAAAAAGAACACACATGCAATGACACTAGTGGATCCATACGTGGATTGTGAAAAGAGCACACATGCAATGACACTGGTGGATCCATATGTGGTATGTGAAAAGAACACACATGCAATGACTCTGGTTATTGTTAGTGAAAAGAACATACATGCAATGACACTGGTGGATCCATAGGTGGTATGTGAAAAGAACACACATGCAATGACTCTGGTTGTTGTTATTGAAAAGAACACTCATGCAATGACACTAGTGGATCCATATGTGGTCTCTAAAAATAATACACATTTCAATGACACTAGTGGATCCATATGTGGTATGTGAATTGAACACACATTTCAATGACTCATTGTTGTTAGTAAAAAGAACACACATGCAATGACACTAGTGGATCCAAAGGTGGATTGTGAAAAGAGCACACATTTCAATGACTCTGGTTGTTGTTAGTAAAAAGAACACACATGCAATGACACTGGTGGATCCATGTGTGGTCTCTAAAGAGAACACACATGCAATGACTCTGGTTGTTGTTAGTAAAAAGAGCACACATGCAATGACACTGGTGGATCCATGTGTGGATTGTGAAGAGAACACACATGCAACAACACTGGTGGATCCATATGTGGTATGTGAGAAGAACAGTCATGAAATGATTCCAGTTGTTGTTAGTAAAAAGAACACACATGCAATGACACTGGTGGATCCATAGGTGGATTGTGAAAAGAGCACACATGCAATGACACTTGTGGATCCATATGGGGTATGTGAAAAGAACACACATGCAATGACTCCAGTTGTTGTTAGTGAAAAGAACATACTCCCTCCAGCCCAAAATAAGTGACTTGAGTTTGTCTACATTCGCATGTATCTATATAATAAAACGTGTCTAGATACATCCGAATCTAGAAAAACCCACGTCACTTATTTTGGGATGGAGGGAGTACACGCAATGACACTGGTGGATCCATGTGTTGTCTCTAAAGAGAACACACATTTCAATGACACTGGTGGATCCATATGTGGTATGTGAAAAGAACACACAGGCAATGACTCTGGTTGTTACTAAAAAGAACACACATGCAGTGACACTGGTGGATCCATAGGTGGTATGTGAAAAGAACACACATTTCAATGACTCTGGTTGTTGTTACTAAAAAGAACACACATGCAATGACACTGGTGGATCCATAGGTGGTATGTGAAAAGAACACACATTTCCATGAGTCTGGTTGTTGTTACTAAAAAGAACACACATGCAATGACACTGGTGGATCCATATGTGGATTGTGAAAAGAGCACACATGCAATGACACTGGTGGATCCATATGTGGTATGTGAAAACAACACACATGCAATGACTCCAGTTGTTGTTAGTGAAAAGAACATAGATGCACTGACACTGGTGGATCCATAGGTGTATTGTGAAAAGAACACACATGCAATGACACTGGTGGATCCATATGTGGTATGTGAAAAGAACACACATGAAATGACTCTGGTTGTTGTTAGTGAAAAAACACACATGCAATGACACTGGTGGTTCCATAGGTGGTATGTCAAAAGAACACACATTTCAATGACTCTGGTTGTTGTTACTAAAAAGAACACACATGTAATGACACTGGTGGATCCATAGGTGGATTGTGAAATGAGCACACATGCAATGACACGGGTGGATCCATATGTGGTATGTGAAAAGAACACACATGCAATGACTCCAGTTGTTGTTAGTGAAAAGAACATACATGCAATGACACTGGTGGATCTATGTGTGGTCTCTAAAAAGAACACACATTTCAATGACCCTAGTGTATCCATATGTGGTATGTGAAAAGAACACACATGCAATGACTCTGGTTGTTTTTTCTAAAAAGAACACACATGCAATGACTCTAGTTGTTTTTTCTAAAAAGAACACACATGCAATGACACTGGTGGATCCATAGGTGGTATCTGAAAAGAACATACTCCCTCCGTCCCAAAATAAGTGACTTGAGTTTGCCTACATTCGCATGTATCTATATACTAAAACGTGTCTAGATACATCCGAATCTAGAAAAACTCACGTCACTTATTTTGGGATGGAGGGAGTACATGCAATGACACTGGTGGATCCATGTGTTGTCTCTGAAGAGAACACACATTTCAATGACACTTGTGCATCCATATGTGGTATGTGAAAAGAACACAGATGCAATGACTCTGGTTGTTGTTACTAAAAACAACACGCATGCAATGACACTGGTGGATCCATATGTGGTATGTGAAAAGAACACACATTTCAATGACTCTGGTTGTTGTTACTAAAAAGAACACACATGCAATGACACTGGTGGATCCATATGTGGATTGTGAAAAGAGCACACATGCAATGACACTGGTGGATCCATATGTGGTATGTGAAAAGAACACACATGCAATGACTCCAGTCGTTGTTAGTGAAAAGAACATACATGCAATCACACTGGTGGATCTATGTGTGGTCTCTAAAAAGAACACACATTTCAATGACACTAGTGTATCCATATGTGGTATGTGAAAAGAACACACATGCAATGACTCTGGTTGTTTTTTCTAAAAAGAACACACATGCAATGACACTGGTGGATCCATAGGTGGTATGTGAAAAGAACACACATGCAATGACTCTGGTTGTTTTTTCTAAAAAGAACACACATGCAATGACACTGGTGGATCCATAGGTGTATTGTGAAACGAACACACATGCAATGACACTGGTGGATCCATATGTGGTATGTGAAAAGAACACACATGAAATGACTCTGGTTGTTGTTAGTGAAAAGAACACACATGCAATGACACTGGTGGATCCATAGGTGGGGTATGTCGAAAGAACACACATTTCAATGAATCTGGTTGTTGTTACTAAAAAGAACACACATGCAATGACACTGGTGGATCCATAGGTGGATTGTGAAATAAGCACACAAGCAATGACACTGGTGGATCCATATGTGGTATGTGAATAGAACACACATGCAATGACTCTAGTTGTTGTTAGTGAAAAGAACATACATGCAATGACACTGGTGGATCTATGTGTGGTCTCTAAAAAGAACACACATTTCAATGACACTAGTGTATCCATATGTGGTATGTGAAAAGAACACACATGCAATGACTCTGGTTGTTTTTTCTAAAAAGAACACACATGCAATGACTCTGGTTGTTTTTTCTAAAAAGAACACACATGCAATGACACTGGTGGATCCATAGGTGGTATGTGAAAAGAACACACATTTCAATGACTCTAGTGTATCCATATGTGGTATGTGAAAAGAACACACATGCAATGACTCTGGTTGTTTTTTTCTAAAAAGAACACACATCCAATGACACTGGTGGATCCATAGGTGGTATGTGAAAAGAACACACATTTCAATGACTCTGGTTGTTGTTACTAAAAAGAACACACATGCAATGACACTAGTGGATCCATACGTGGATTGTGAAAAGAGCACACATGCAATGACACTGGTGGATCCATATGTGGTATGTGAAAAGAACACACATGCAATGACTCTGGTTATTGTTAGTGAAAAGAACATACATGCAATGACACTGGTGGATCCATAGGTGGTATGTGAAAAGAACACACATGCAATGACTCTGGTTGTTGTTATTGAAAAGAACACTCATGCAATGACACTAGTGGATCCATATGTGGTCTCTAAAAATAATACACATTTCAATGACACTAGTGGATCCATATGTGGTATGTGAATTGAACACACATTTCAATGACTCATTGTTGTTAGTAAAAAGAACACACATGCAATGACACTAGTGGATCCAAAGGTGGATTGTGAAAAGAGCACACATTTCAATGACTCTGGTTGTTGTTAGTAAAAAGAACACACATGCAGGATCCATGTGTGGTCTCTAAAGAGAACACACATGCAATGACTCTGGTTGTTGTTAGTAAAAAGAGCACACATGCAATGACACTGGTGGATCCATGTGTGGATTGTGAAGAGAACACACATGCAACGACACTGGTGGATCCATATGTGGTATGTGAGAAGAACAGTCATGAAATGATTCCAGTTGTTGTTAGTAAAAAGAACACACATGCAATGACATTGGTGGATCCATAGGTGGATTGTGAAAAGAGCACACATGCAATGACACTTGTGGATCCATATGTTGTATGTGAAAAGAACACACATGCAATGACTCCAGTTGTTGTTAGTGAAAAGAACATACTCCCTCCAGCCCAAAATAAGTGACTTGAGTTTGTCTACATTCGCATGTATCTATATAATAAAACGTGTCTAGATACATCCGAATCTAGAAAAACCCACGTCACTTATTTAGGGATGGAGGGAGTACATGCAATGACACTGGTGGATCCATGTGAGGTCTCTAAAGAGAACACACATTTCAATGACACTGGTGGATCCATATGTGGTATGTGAAAAGAACACACAGGCAATGACTCTGGTTGTTACTAAAAAGAACACACATGTAGTGACACTGGTGGATCCATAGGTGGTATGTGAAAAGAACACACATTTCAATGACTCTGGTTGTTGTTACTAAAAAGAACACACATGCAATGACACTGGTGGATCCATAGGTGGTATGTGAAAAGAACACACATTTCCATGAGTCTGGTTGTTGTTACTAAAAAGAACACACATGCAATGACACTGGTGGATCCATATGTGGATTGTGAAAAGAGCACACATGCAATGACACTGGTGGATCCATATGTGGTATGTGAAAACAACACACATGCAATGACTCTAGTTGTTGTTAGTGAAAAGAACATAGATGCACTAACACTGGTGGATCCATAGGTGTATTGTGAAAAGAACACACATGCAATGACACTGGTGGATCCATATGTGGTATGTGAAAAGAACACACATGAAATGACTCTGGTTGTTGTTAGTGAAAAAACACACATGCAATGACACTGGTGGTTCCATAGGTGGTATGTCAAAAGAACACACATTTCAATGACTCTGGTTGTTGTTACTAAAAAGAACACACATGTAATGACACTGGTGGATCCATAGGTGGATTGTGAAATGAGCACACATGCAATGACACGGGTGGATCCATATGTGGTATGTGAAAAGAACACACATGCAATGACTCCAGTTAGTGAAAAGAACATACATGCAATGACACTGGTGGATCTATGTGTGGTCTCTAAAAAGAACACACATTTCAATGACCCTAGTGTATCCATATGTGGTATGTGAAAAGAACACACATGCAATGACTCTGGTTGTTTCTACTAAAAAGAACACACATCCAATGACACTGGTGGATCCATATGTGGATTGTGAAAAGAGCACACATGCAATGACACTGGTGGATCCATATGTGGTATGTGAAAAGAACACACATGCAATGACTCTGGTTATTGTTAGTGAAAAGAACATACATGCAATGACACAGGTGGATCCATAGGTGGATTGTCAAAAGAACACACATGCAATGACACTGGTGGATCCATATGTGGTATGTGAAAAGAACACACATGCAATGACTCTGGTTGTTGTTATTGAAAAGAACACTCATGCAATGACACTGGTGGATGGATGTGTGGTCTCTAAAAAGAGCACACATTTCAATGACACTAGTGGATCCATATGTGGTATGTGAAAAGAACACACATTTCAATGACTCAGTTGTTGTTACTAAAAAGAACACACATGCAATGACACTGGTGGATCCAAAGGTGGATTGTGAAAAACGCACACATTTCAATGACTCTGGTTGTTGTTAGTAAAAAAGAACACACATGCAATGACATCAGGATCCATGTGTGGTCTCTGAAGAGAACACACATGCAATGACTCTGGTTGTTGTTAGTAAAAAGAGCACACATGCAATGACACTGGTGGATCCATGTGTGGATTGTGAAGCGAACACACATGCAATGACACTGGTGGATCCATATGTGGTATGTGAGAAGAACAGTCATGAAATGATTCCAGTTGTTGTTAGTAAAAAGAACGCACATGCAATGATACTGGTGGATCCATAGGTGGATTGTGAAAAGAGCACACATGCAATGACACTTGTGGATCCATATGTGGTATGTGAAAAGAACACACATGCAATGACTCTAGTTGTTGTTAGTGAAAAGAACATACTCCCTCCGTCCCAAAATAAGTGACTTGAGTTTGTCTACATTCGCATGTATCTATATACTAAAACGTGTCTAGATACGTCCGAATCTAGAAAAACCCACGTCACTTATTTTGGGATGGAGTGAGTACATGTAATGACACTGGTGGATCCATGTGTTGTCACTGAAGAGAACACACATTTCAATGACACTGGTGGATCCATATGTGGTATGTGAAAAGAACACACATGCAATGACTCTAGTTGTTGTTACTAAAAAGAACATACATGCAGTGACACTTGTGGATCCATAGGTGGTATGTGAAAAGAACACACATTTCAGTGACTCTGGTTGTTGTTACTAAAAAGAACACACATGCAATGACACTGGTGGATCCATAGGTGGTATGTGATAAGAACACACATTTCAATGACTCTGGTTGTTGTTACTAAAAAGAACACACATGCAATGACACTGGTGGATCCATAGGTGGATTGTGAAAAGAGCACACATGCAATGACATTGGTGGATCCATATGTGGTATGTGAAAAGAACACACATGCAATGACTCCAGTTGTTGTTAGTGAAAAGAACATACATGCAATGACACTGGTGGATCCATTCGTGGTCTCTAAAAAGAACAAACATTTCAATGAAACTAGTGGATCCATATGTGGTATGTGAAAAGAACACACATGCAATGACTCTGGTTGTTTTTACTAAAAAGAACACACATGAAGTGACACTGGTGGATCCATTGGTGGTATGTGAAAAGAACACATTTTTCAATGACTATGGTTGTTGTTACTAAAAAGAACACACATGAATGACACTGGTGGATCCATAGGTGGTATGTGAAAAGAACACACATGCAATGACTCAAGTTGTTGTCAGTGAAAAGAACATACATGCAATGACACTGGTGGATCCATAGGTGTATTGTGAAAAGAACACACATGCAATGACACTAGTGGATCCATATGTGGTATGTGAAAAGAACACACATGAAATGACTCTGGTTGTTGTTAGTGAAAAGAACACACATGCAATGACACTGGTGGATCCATAGGTGGTATGTCAAAAGAACACACATTTCAATGACTCTGGTTGTTGTTACTAAAAAGAACACACATGCAATGACACTGGTGGATCCATAGTTGGATTGTGAAATGAGCTCACATGCAATGACACTGGTGAATCCATATGTGGTATGTGAAAAGAACACACATGCAATGACTCCAGTTGTTGTTACTGAAAAGAACATACATGCAATGACACTGGTGGATCTATGTGTGGTCTCTAAAAAGAACACACATTTCAACGACACTAGAGTATCCATATGTGGTATGTGAAAAGAACACACATACAATGACTCTGGTTGTTTTTACTAAAAAGAACACACATGCAATGACACTGGTGGATCCATATGTGCTATGTGAAAAGAACACACATGCAATGCCACTGGTGGATCCATATGTGGTATGTGAAAAGAACACACATGCAACGACTCTGGTTATTGTTAGTGAAAAGAACATACATGCAATGACACTGGTGGATCCATAGGTGGATTGTGAAAAGAACACACATGCAATGACACTGGTGGATCCATGTGTGGTCTCTGAAGAGAACACACATGCAATGACTCTGGTTGTTGTTAGTAAAAAGAACACACATGCAATGACACTGGTGGATCCATGTGTGGATTGTGAAGAGAACACACATGCAGTGACACTGGTGGATCCATATGTGGTATGTGAGAAGAACAGTCATGAAATGATTCCAGTTGTTGATAGTAAACAGAACACACATGCAATGACACTGGTGGATCCATATCTGGTATGTGACAAGAACACACATGCAATGACTCCAGTTGTTGTTAGTGAAAAGAACATACTCCCTCCGTCCCAAAAGAAGTGACTTGAGTTTGTCTACATTCGCATGTATCTATATACTAAAACGTGTCTAGATACGTCCGAATCTAGAAAAACCCACGTCACTTATTTTGGGATGGAGTGAGTACATGCAATGACACTGGTGGATCCATGTGTTGTCTTTGAAGAGAACACACATTTCAATGACACTGGTGGATCCATATGTGGTATGTGAAAAGAACACACATGCAATGACTCTAGTTGTTGTTACTAAAAAGAACACACATGCAATGACACTGGTGGATCCATAGGTGGTATGTGAAAAGAACACACATTTCAGTGACTCTGGTTGTTGTTACTAAAAAGAACACACATGCAATGACACTGGTGGATCCATAGGTGGTATGTGAAAAGAACACACATTTCAATGACTCTGGTTGTTGTTACTAAAAAGAACACACATGCAATGACACGGGTGGATCCATAGGTGGATTGTGAAAAGAGCACACATGCAATGACATTGTTGTATCCATACGTGTTTTGTGAAAAAACACACATGCAATGACTCAGTTGTTTTAGTGAAAAGAACATACATGCAATGACATGGTGGATCCATGTGTGGTCTCTAAAAGAACACACATTTCAATGAAACTAGTGGATCCATATGTGGTATGTGAAAAGAACACACATGCAATGACTACGGTTGTTTTTACTAAAAGAACACACACGAACTGACTCTGGTTGATCCATAGGTGGTATGTGAAAAGAACACATTTTTCAATGACTCTGGTTGTTGTTACTAAAAAGAACACACATGCAATGACACTGGTGGATCCATAGGTGGTATGTGAGAAGAACACACATTTCAATGACTCTGGTTGTTGTTACTAAAAAGAACACACATGCAATGACACTAGTGGATCCATATGTGGATTGTGAAAAAGCACACATGTAATGCCACTGGTGGATCCATATGTGGTTAGTAAAAAGAACACACATGCAATGCCTCTGGTTGTTGTTAGTGAAAAGAACATACATGCAATGACACTGGTGGATCCATGTGTGTATTGTGAAAAGAACACACATGCAATGACACTTGTGGATACATAAGTGGTAATTGAAAAGAAAACAAATGAAATGACTCTGTTGTTGTTAGTGAAAAGAACACACATGCAATGACACTGGTGGATCCATAGGTGGTATGTCAAAAGAACACACATTTCAATGACTCTGGTTGTTGTTACTAAAAAGAACACACATGCAATGACACTGGTGGATCCATAGGTGGATTGTGAAATGAGCTCACATGGAATGACACTGGTGGATCCATATGTGGTATGTGAAAAGAACACACATGCAATGACTCCAGTTGTTGTTAGTGAAAAGAACATACATGCAATGACACTGGTGGATCTATGTGTGGTCTCTAAAAAGAACACACATTTCAACGACACTAGTGAATCCATATGTGGTATGTGAAAAGAACACACATGCAATGACTCTGGTTGTTTTTACTAAAAAGAACACACATGCAATGACACTGGTGGATCCATAGGTGGTAAGTGAAAAGAACACACATTTCAATGACTAGTTGTTGTTACTAAAAAGAACACACATGCAATGACACTGGTGGACCCATATGTGGATTGTGAAAAGAGCACACATGCAATGACACTGGTGGATCCATATGTGGTATGTGAAAAGAACACACATGCAATGACTCTGGTTATTGTTAGTGAAAAGAACATACATGCAATGACACTGGTGGATCCATATGTGGATTGTGAAAAGAACACACATGCAATGACACGGGTGGATCAATGTGTGGTCTTTGAAGAGAACACACATGTAATGACTCTGGTTGTTAGTAAAAAGAGCACACATGCAATGACACTGGTGGATCCATGTGTGGATTGTGAAGAGAACACACATGCAGTGACACTGGTGGATCCATATGTGGTATGTGAAAAGAACAGTCATGAAATGATTCCAGTTGTTGATAGTAAACAGAACACACATGCAATGACACTGGTGGATCCATATCTGGTATGTGACAAGAACAGACATGCAATGACTCCACTTGTTGTTAGTGAACAGAACATACTCCCTCCGTCCCAAAAGAAGTGACTTGAGTTTGTCTACATTCGCAAGTATCTATATACTAAAACGTGTCTAGATACGTCCGAATCTCGAAAACCCGCTACTTATTTTGGGATGGAGAGTACATGCAATGACACTGGTGGATCCATGTGTTGTCTTTGAAGAGAACACACATTTCAATGACACTGGTGGATCCATATGTGGTATGTGAAAAGAACACACATGCAATGACTCTAGTTGTTGTTACTAAAAAGAACACACATGCAGGGACACTGGTGGATCCATAGGTGGTATGTGAAAAGAACACACATTTTAGTGACTCTGGTTGTTGTTACTAAAAATAATACACATGCAATGACACTCGTGGATCCATAGGTGGTATGTGAAAAGAACACACATTTCAGTGACTCTGGTTGTTGTTACTAAAAAGAACACACATGCAATGACACTGGTGGATCCATAGGTGGTATGTGAAAAGAACACACATTTCAAAGGACTCGGTTGTTGTTACTAAAAAGAACACACATGCAATGACACTGGTGGATCCATAGGTGGTATGTGAAAAGAACACACATTTCAATGACTCTGGTTGTTGTTACTAAAAAGAACACACATGCAATGACACTGGTGGATCCATAGGTGGATTGTGAAAAGAGCACACATGCAATGACATTGGTGGATCCATACGTGGTTTGTGAAAAGAACACACATGCAATGACTCCAGTTGTTTTTAGTGAAAAGAACATACATGCAATGACACTGGTGGATCCATGTGTGGTCTCTAAAAAGAACACACATTTCAATGAAACTAGTGGATCCATATGTGGTATGTGAAAAGAACACACATGCAATGACTCTCGTTGTTTTTACTAAAAAGAACACACATGAAGTGACACTGGTAGATCCATAGGTGGTATGTGAAAAGAACACATTTTTCAATGACTCTGGTTGTTGTTACTAAAAAGAACACACATGCAATGACACTGGTGGATCCATAGGTGGTATGTGAGAAGAACACACATTTCAATGACTCTGGTTGTTGTTACTAAAAAGAACACACATGCAATGACACTAGTGGATCCATATGTGGATTGTGAAAAAAGCACACATGTAATGCCACTGGTGGATCCATATGTGGTTTGTGAAAAGAACACACATGCAATGACTCCAGTTGTTGTTAGTGAAAAGAACATACATGCAATGACACTGGTGGATCCATGGGTGTATTGTGAAAAGAACACACATGCAATGACACTGGTGGATCCATATGTGGTATGTGAAAAGAACACACATGAAATGACTCTGGTTGTTGTTAGTGAAAAGAACACACATGCAATGACACTGGTGGATCCATAGGTGGTATGTCAAAAGAACACACATTTCAATGACTCTGGTTGTTGTTACTAAAAAGAACACACATGCAATGACACTGGTGGATCCATAGGTGGATTGTGAAATGAGCTCACATGGAATGAAACTGGTGGATCCATATGTGGTATGTGAAAAGAACACACATGCAATGACTCCAGTTGTTGTTAGTGAAAAGAACATACATGCAATGACACTGGTGGATCTATGTGTGGTCTCTAAAAAGAACACACATTTCAACGACACTAGTGAATCCATATGTGGTATGTGAAAAGAACACACATGCAATGACTCTGGTTGTTTTTACTAAAAAGAACACACATGCAATGACACTGGTGGATCCATAGGTGGTAAGTGAAAAGAACACACATTTCAATGACTAGTTGTTGTTACTAAAAAGAACACACATGCAATGACACTGGTGGACCCATATGTGGATTGTGAAAAGAGCACACATGCAATGACACTGGTGGATCCATATGTGGTATGTGAAAAGAACACACATGCAATGACTCTGGTTATTGTTAGTGAAAAGAACATACATGCAATGACACTGGTGGATCCATATGTGGATTGTGAAAAGAACACACATGCAATGACACTGGTGGATCCATGTGTGGTCTTTGAAGAGAACACACATGCAATGACTCTGGTTGTTAGTAAAAAGAGCACACATGCAATGACACTGGTGGATCCATGTGTGGATTGTGAAGAGAACACACATGCAGTGACACTGGTGGATCCATATGTGGTATGTGAAAAGAACAGTCATGAAATGATTCCAGTTGTTGATAGTAAACAGAACACACATGCAATGACACTGGTGGATCCATATCTGGTATGTGACAAGAACAGACATGCAATGACTCCAGTTGTTGTTAGTGAACAGAACATACTCCCTCCGTCCCAAAAGAAGTGACTTGAGTTTGTCTACATTCGCAAGTATCTATATACTAAAACATGTCTAGATACGTCCGAATCTCGAAAAACCCACGTCACTTATTTTGGGATGGAGTGAGTACATGCAATGACACTGGTGGATCCATGTGTTGTCTTTGAAGAGAACACACATTTCAATGACACTGGTGGATCCATATGTGGTATGTGAAAAGAACACATGCAATGACTCTAGTTGTTTTTACTAAAAGAACACACATGCAGGACACTGGTGGATCCATAGGTGGTATGTGAAAAGAACACACATTTCAGTGACTCTGGTTGTTGTTACTAAAAATAATACACATGCAATGACACTGGTGGATCCATAGGTGGTATGTGAAAAGAACACACATTTCAGTGACTCTGGTTGTTGTTACTAAAAAGAACACACATGCAATGACACTGGTGGATCCATAGGTGGTATGTGAAAAGAACACACATTTCAGTGACTCTGGTTGTTGTTACTAAAAAGAACACACATGCAATGACACTGGTGGATCCATAGGTGGTATGTGAAAAGAACACACATTTCAATGACTCTGGTTGTTGTTACTAAAAAGAACACACATGCAATGACACGGGTGGATCCATAGGTGGATTGTGAAAAGAGCACACATGCAATGACATTGGTGGATCCATACGTGGTTTGTGAAAAGAACACACATGCAATGACTCCAGTTGTTTTTAGTGAAAAGAACATACATGCAATGACACTGGTGGATCCATGTGTGGTCTCTAAAAAGAACACACATTTCAATGAAACTAGTGGATCCATATGTGGTATGTGAAAAGAACACACATGCAATGACTCTGGTTGTTTTTACTAAAAAGAACACACATGAAGTGACACTGGTAGATCCATAGGTGGTATGTGAAAAGAACACATTTTTCAATGACTCTGGTTGTTGTTACTAAAAAGAACACACATGCAATGACACTGGTGGATCCATAGGTGGTATGTGAGAAGAACACACATTTCAATGACTCTGGTTGTTGTTACTAAAAAGAACACACATGCAATGACACTAGTGGATCCATATGTGGATTGTGAAAAAAGCACACATGTAATGCCACTGGTGGATCCATATGTGGTTTGTGAAAAGAACACACATGCAATGCCTCTGGTTGTTGTTAGTGAAAAGAACATACATGCAATGACACTGGTGGATCCATGGGTGTATTGTGAAAAGAACACACATGCAATGACACTGGTGGATCCATATGTGGTATGTGAAAAGAACACACATGAAATGACTCTGGTTGTTGTTAGTGAAAAGAACACACATGCAATGACACTGGTGGATCCATAGGTGGTATGTCAAAAGAACACACATTTCAATGACTCTGGTTGTTGTTACTAAAAAGAACACACATGCAATGACACTGGTGGATCCATAGGTGGATTGTGAAATGAGCTCACATGGAATGAAACTGGTGGATCCATATGTGGTATGTGAAAAGAACACACATGCAATGACTCCAGTTGTTGTTAGTGAAAAGAACATACATGCAATGACACTGGTGGATCTATGTGTGGTCTCTAAAAAGAACACACATTTCAACGACACTAGTGAATCCATATGTGGTATGTGAAAAGAACACACATGCAATGACTCTGGTTGTTTTTACTAAAAAGAACACACATGCAATGACACTGGTGGATCCATAGGTGGTAAGTGAAAAGAACACACATTTCAATGACTAGTTGTTGTTACTAAAAAGAACACACATGCAATGACACTGGTGGACCCATATGTGGATTGTGAAAAGAGCACACATGCAATGACACTGGTGGATCCATATGTGGTATGTGAAAAGAACACACATGCAATGACTCTGGTTATTGTTAGTGAAAAGAACATACATGCAATGACACTGGTGGATCCATATGTGGATTGTGAAAATAACACACATGCAATGACACTGGTGGATCCATGTGTGGTCTTTGAAGAGAACACACATGCAATGACTCTGGTTGTTAGTAAAAAGAGCACACATGCAATGACACTGGTGGATCCATGTGTGGATTGTGAAGAGAACACACATGCAGTGACACTGGTGGATCCATATGTGGTATGTGAAAAGAACAGTCATGAAATGATTCCAGTTGTTGATAGTAAACAGAACACACATGCAATGACACTGGTGGATCCATATCTGGTATGTGACAAGAACAGACATGCAATGACTCCAGTTGTTGTTAGTGAACAGAACATACTCCCTCCGTCCCAAAAGAAGTGACTTGAGTTTGTCTACATTCGCAAGTATCTATATACTAAAACGTGTCTAGATACGTCCGAATCTCGAAAAACCCACGTCACTTATTTTGGGATGGAGTGAGTACATGCAATGACACTGGTGGATCCATGTGTTGTCTTTGAAGAGAACACACATTTCAATGACACTGGTGGATCCATATGTGGTATGTGAAAAGAACACACATGCAATGACTCTAGTTGTTGTTACTAAAAAGAACACACATGCAGGGACACTGGTGGATCCATAGGTGGTATGTGAAAAGAACACACATTTCAGTGACTCTGGTTGTTGTTACTAAAAATAATACACATGCAATGACACTGGTGGATCCATAGGTGTTATGTGAAAAGAACACACATTTCAATGACTCTGGTTGTTGTTACTAAAAAGAACAGACATCCAATGACACTGGTGGATCCATATGTGGATTGTGAAAAGAGCACACATGTAGTGACACTAGTGGATCCATATGTGGTATGTGAAAAGAACACACATGCAATGACTCAAGTTGTTGTTAGTGAAAACAACATACATGCAATGAGACTGGTGGATCCATAGGTGTATTGTGAAAAGAACACACATGCAATGACACTGGTGGATATATATGTGGTATGTGAAAAGAACACACATGAAATGACTCTGGTTGTTGTTAGTGAAAAGAACACACATGCAATGACACTGGTCGATCCATAGGTGGTATGTCAAAAGAACACACATTTCAATGACTCTGGTTGTTGTTACTAAAAAGAACACACATGCAATGACACTAGTGGATCCATAGGTGGATTGTGAAATGAGCAGACATGCAATGACACTGGTGGATTCATATGTGGTATGTGAAAAGAACACACATGCAATGACTCCAGTTGTTGTTAGTGAAATGAACATACATGCAATGACACTGGTGGATCTATGTGTGGTCTATAAAAAGAACACACATTTCAATGACACTAGTGTATCCATACGTGGTATGTGAAATGAACACACATGCAATGACTCTGGTTATTTTTACTAAAAAGAACACACATGCAATGACACTGGTGGATCCATAGGTGGTATGTGATAAGAATAAACATTTCAATCACTCTAGTTGTTGTTACTAAAAAGAACACACATGCAATGACACTGGTGGATCCATATGTGGATTGTGAAAAGAGCACACATGCAATGACACTGGTGGATCCATATGTGGTATGTGAAAAGAACACACATGCAATGACTCTGGTTATTGTTAGTGAAAAGAACATACATGCAATGACACTGGTGGATCCATAGGTGGATTGTGAAAAGAACACACATGCAATGACACTGGTGGATCCATATGTGGTATGTGAAAAGAACACACAAGCAATGACTCTGGTTGTTGTTATTGAAAAGAACACTCATGCAATGACACTGGTGGATCCATGTGTGGTCTCTAAAAAGAACACACATTTCAATGACACTAGTGGATCCATATGTGGTATGTGAAAAGAACACACATTTCAATGACTCAGTTGTTGTTAGTAAAAAGAACACACATGCAATGACACTGGTGGATCCAAAGGTGGATTGTGAAAAGAGCACACATTTCAATGACTCTGGTTGTTGTTAGTAAAAAAGAACACACATGCAATGACACTGGTGGATCCATGTGTGGTCTCTGAAGAGAACACACATGCAATGACTCTGGTAGTTGTTATTAAAAAGAGCACACATGCAATGACACTGGTGGATCCATGTGTGGATTGTGAAGAGAACACACATGCAATGACACTGGTGGATCCATATGTGGTATGTGAGAAGAACAGTCATGAAATGATTCCAGTTGTTGTTAGTAAAAAGAACACACAAGCAATGACACTGGTGGATCCATAGGTGGATTGTGAAAAGAGCACACATGCAATGACACTTGTGGATCCATATGTGGTATGTGAAAAGAACACTCATACAATGACTCCAGTTGTTGTTAGTGAAAAGAACATACTCCCTCCGTCCCAAAATAAGTGACTTGAGTTTGTCTACATTCGCATGTATCAATATACTAAAACGTGTCTAGATACATCCGAATCTAGAAAAACCAACGTCACTTATTTTGGGATGGAGGGAGTACATGCAATGACACTGGTGGATCCATGTGTTGTCTCTGAAGAGAACAGAAATTTCAATGACCTTGGTGGATCCATATGTGGTATGTGAAAAGAACACACACGCAATGACTCTGGTTGTTGTTACTAAAAACAACACACATGTAGTGACACTGGTGGATCCATAGGTGGTATGTGAAAACAACACACATTTCAATGACTCTGGTTGTTGTTAATAAAAAGAACACACATGCAATGACACTGATGGATCCATAGGTGGTATGTGAAAAGAACAAACATTTCAATGACTCTGGTTGTTGTTACTAAAAAGAACACGCATGCAATGACACTGGTGGATCCATATGTGGATTGTGAAAAGAGCACACATGCAATGACACTGGTGGATCCATATGTGGTATGTGAAAAGAACACACATGCAATGACTCCAGTTGTTGTTAGTGAAAAGAACATACATTCAATGACACTGGTGGATCCATAGGTGTGAAAAGATCACTCATGTAATGACACTAGTGGATCCATATGTGGTATGTGAAAAGAACACACATGCAATGACTCTGGTTATTGTTAGTGAAAAGAACATACATGCAATTAAACTGGTGGATCCATAGGTGGATTGTGAAAAGAACAACATGCAATGACACTGGTGGATCCATATGTGGTATGTGAAAAGAACACACATGCAATGACTCTGGTTGTTGTTATTGAAAAGAACACACATGCAATGACACTGGTGGATCCATGTGTGGTCTCTAAAAAGAACACACATTTCAATGACACTAGTGGATCCATATGTGGTATGTCAAAAGATCAGACATTTCAATGACTCTGGTTGTTACTAAAAAGAACACACATGCAATGACACTGGTGGATCCATAGGTGGTATGTGAAAAGAACACATATTTCAAGGACTCGGTTGTTGTTACTAAAAAGAACACACATGCAATGACACTGGTGGATCCATATGTGGATTGTGAAAAGAGCACACATGCAATGACACTGGTGGATCCATATGTGGTATGTGAAAAGAACACACATGCAATGTCTCCAGTTGTTGTTAGTGAAAAGAACATACATGCAATGACACTGGTGGATCCATAGGTGGATTGTGAAAAGATCACACATGTAATGAAACTAGTGGATCCATATGTTGTATGTGAAAAGAACACACATGCAATGACTCTGGTTATTGTTAGTGAAAAGAACATACATGCAATGAAACTGGTGGATCCATAGGTGGATTGTGAAAAGAACAGACATGCAATGACACTGGTGGATCCATGTGTGGTATGTGAAAAGAACACACATGCAATGACTCGTTGTTGTTTTGAAAAGAACACACATGCAATGACACTGGTGGATCCATGTGTGGTCTCTAAAAAGAACACACATTTCAATGACACTAGTGGATCCATATGTGGTATGTGAAAAGAATACACATTTCAATGACTCAGTTGTTAGTAAAAAGAACACAAATGCAATGACACTGGTGGATCCAAAGGTGGAGTGCGAAAAGAGCACAGATTTCAATGACTCTGGTGGTTTCTTAGTAAAACAACACACATGCAAAGGACATCGGTGGATCCATGTGTGGTCTCTCAAGGAACACACATGCAATGACTCTGGTTGTTGTTAGTAAAAGAGCACACATGCAATGACACTGGTGGATCCATGTGTGGATTGTGAAGAGAACACACATGCAGTGACACTGGTGGATCCATATGTGGTATGTGAGAAGAACAGTCATGAAATGATTCCAGTTGTTGATAGTAAACAGAACACACATGCAATGACACTGGTGGATCCATATCTGGTATGTGACAAGAACACACATGCAATGACTCCAGTTGTTGTTAGTGAAAATAACATACTCCCTCCGTCCCAAAATAAGTGATTTGAGTTTGTCTACATTCACATGTATCTATATACTAAAACGTGTCTAGATACGTCCGAATCTAGAAAAACCCACGTCACTTATTTTGGGATGGAGTGAGTACATGCAATGACACTGGTGGATGCATGTGTTGTCTCAAGAGAACACACATTTCAATGACACTGGTGGATCCATATGTGGTATGTGAAAAGAACACACATGCAATGACTCTAGTTGTTGTTACTAAAAAGAACACACATGCAGTGACACTAGTGGATCCATAGGTGGTATGTGAAAAGAACACACATTTCAGTGACTCTGGTTGTTGTTACTAAAAGAACACACATGCAATGACACTGGTGGATCCATATGTGGATTGTGAAAGATCACATGCAATGACACTGGTGGATCCATATGTGGTATGTGAAAAGAACACACATGCAATGACTCCAGTTGTTGTTAGTGAAAAGAACATACATTCAATGACACTGGTGGATCCATAGGTGGATTGTGAAAAGATCACTCATGTAATGACACTAGTGGATCCATATGTGGTATGTGAAAAGAACACACATGCAATGACTCTGGTTATTGTTAGTGAAAAGAACATACATGCAATTAAACTGGTGGATCCATAGGTGGATTGTGAAAAGAACAACATGCAATGACACTGGTGGATCCATATGTGGTATGTGAAAAGAACACACATGAAATGACTCTGTTGTTGTTATTGAAAAGAACACACATGCAATGACATGGTGGATCCATGTGTGGTCTCTAAAAGAACACACATTTCAATAACACTAGTGGATCCATATGTGGTATGTCAAAAGAAGACATTTCAATGACTCTGGTTGTTACTAAAAGAACACACATGCAATGACACTGTGGATCCATAGGTGGTATGTGAAACGCACAAATCTTTCAGTGACTCTGGTTGTTGTTACTTAAAAGAACACACATGCAATGACACTGGTGGATCCATATGTGGATTGTGAAAAGAGCACACATGCAATGACACTGGTGGATCCATATGTGGTATGTGAAAAGAACACACATGCAATGTCTCCAGTTGTTGTTAGTGAAAAGAACATACATGCAATGACACTGGTGGATCCATAGGTGGATTGTGAAAAGATCACACATGTAATGAAACTAGTGGATCCATATGTTGTATGTGAAAAGAACACACATGCAATGACTCGTTATTGTTAGTGAAAAGAACATACATGCAATGAAACTGGTGGATCCATAGGTGGATTGTGAAAAGAACAGACATGCAATGACACTGGTGGATCCATGTGTGGTATGTGAAAAGAACACACATGCAATGACTCTGGTTGTTGTTTTGAAAAGAACACACATGCAATGACATCAGGATCCATGTGTGGTCTCTAGAAAGAACACACATTTCAATGACACTAGTGGATCCATATGTGGTATGTGAAAAGAATACACATTTCAATGACTCCAGTTGTTAGTAAAAAGAACACAAATGCAATGACACTGGTGGATCCAAAGGTGGAGTGCGAAAAGAGCACAGATTTCAATGACTCTGGTGGTTTCTTAGTAAAACAACACACATGCAAAGGACTTGGTGGATCCATGTGTGGTCTCTCAAGGAACACACATGCAATGACTCTGGTTGTTGTTAGTAAAAGAGCACACATGCAATGACACTGGTGGATCCATGTGTGGATTGTGAAGAGAACACACATGCAAGGACACCGGTGGATCCATATGTGGTATGTGAGAAGAACAGTCATGAAATGATTCCAGTTGTTGATAGTAAACAGAACACACATGCAATGACACTGGTGGATCCATATCTGGTATGTGACAAGAACACACATGCAATGACTCCAGTTGTTGTTAGTGAAAATAACATACTCCCTCCGTCCCAAAATAAGTGATTTGAGTTTGTCTACATTCACATGTATCTATATACTAAAACGTGTCTAGATACGTCCGAATCTAGAAAAACCCACGTCACTTATTTTGGGATGGAGTGAGTACATGCAATGACACTGGTGGATCCATGTGTTGTCTCTGAAGAGAACACACATTTCAATGACACTGGTGGATCCATATGTGGTATGTGAAAAGAACACACATGCAATGACTCTAGTTGTTGTTACTAAAAAGAACACACATGCAGTGACACTAGTGGATCCATAGGTGGTATGTGAAAAGAACACACATTTCAGTGACTCTGGTTGTTGTTACTAAAAAGAACACACATGCAATGACACTGGTGGATCCATATGTGGATTGTGAAAAGAGCACACATGCAATGACACTGGTGGATCCATATGTGGTATGTGAAAAGAACACACATGCAATGACTCCAGTTGTTGTTAGTGAAAAGAACATACATTCAATGACACTGGTGGATCCATAGGTGGATTGTGAAAAGATCACTCATGTAATGACACTAGTGGATCCATATGTGGTATGTGAAAAGAACACACATGCAATGACTCTGGTTATTGTTAGTGAAAAGAACATACATGCAATTAAACTGGTGGATCCATAGGTGGATTGTGAAAAGAACAGACATGCAATGACACTGGTGGATCCATATGTGGTATGTGAAAAGAACACACATGCAATGACTCTGGTTGTTGTTATTGAAAAGAACACACATGCAATGACACTGGTGGATCCATGTGTGGTCTCTAAAAAGAACACACATTTCAATAACACTAGTGGATCCATATGTGGTATGTCAAAAGAACAGACATTTCAATGACTCTGGTTGTTACTAAAAAGAACACACATGCAATGACACTGGTGGATCCATAGGTGGTATGTGAAAAGAACACATATTTCAGTGACTCTGGTTGTTGTTACTAAAAAGAACACACATGCAATGACACTGGTGGATCCATATGTGGATTGTGAAAAGAGCACACATGCAATGACACTGGTGGATCCATATGTGGTATGTGAAAAGAACACACATGCAATGTCTCCAGTTGTTGTTAGTGAAAAGAACATACATGCAATGACACTGGTGGATCCATAGGTGGATTGTGAAAAGATCACACATGTAATGAAACTAGTGGATCCATATGTTGTATGTGAAAAGAACACACATGCAATGACTCTGGTTATTGTTAGTGAAAAGAACATACATGCAATGAAACTGGTGGATCCATAGGTGGATTGTGAAAAGAACAGACATGCAATGACACTGGTGGATCCATGTGTGGTATGTGAAAAGAACACACATGCAATGACTCTGGTTGTTGTTTTTGAAAAGAACACACATGCAATGACACTGGTGGATCCATGTGTGGTCTCTAGAAAGAACACACATTTCAATGACACTAGTGGATCCATATGTGGTATGTGAAAAGAATACACATTTCAATGACTCCAGTTGTTAGTAAAAAGAACACAAATGCAATGACACTGGTGGATCCAAAGGTGGAGTGCGAAAAGAGCACACATTTCAATGACTCTGGTGGTTTCTTAGTAAAACAACACACATGCAGTGACACTGGTGGATCCATGTGTGGTCTCTGAAGGGAACACAAATGCAATGACTTTGGTTGTTGTTAGTAAAAAGAGCACACATGCAATGACACTGGTGGATCCATGTGTGGATTGTGAAGAGAACACACATGCAGTGACACTGGTGGATCCATATGTGGTATGTGAGAAGAACAGTCATGAAATGATTCCAGTTGTTGATAGTAAACAGAACACACATGCAATGACACTTGTGGATCCATATCTGGTATGTGACAAGAACACACATGCAATGACTCCAGTTGTTGTTAGTGAAAATAACATACTCCCTCCGTCCCAAAATAAGTGATTTGAGTTTGTCTACATTCACATGTATCTATATACTAAAACGTGTCTAGATACGTCCGAATCTAGAAAAACCCACGTCACTTATTTTGGGATGGAGTGAGTACATGCAATGACACTGGTGGATCCATGTGTTGTCTCTGAAGAGAACACACATTTCAATGACACTGGTGGATCCATATGTGGTATGTGAAAAGAACACACATGCAATGACTCTAGTTGTTGTTACTAAAAGAACACACATGCAAGGACACTTGTGGATCCATATGTGGTATGTGAAAAGAAAACACAATTCAGTGACTCGTGTTGTTGTTACTAAAAAGAACACACATGCAATGACACTGGTGGATCCATATGTGGATTGTGAAAAGAGCACACATGCAATGACACTGGTGGATCCATATGTGGTATGTGAAAAGAACACACATGCAATGACTCCAGTTGTTGTTAGTGAAAAGAACATACATTCAATGACACTGTGGATCCATAGGTGGATTGTGAAAAGATCACTCATGTAATGACACTAGTGGATCCATATGTGGTATGTGAAAAGAACACACATGCAATGACTCGTTATTGTTAGTGAAAAGAACATACATGCAATTAAACTGGTGGATCCATAGGTGGATTGTGAAAAGAATGTACATGCAATGACACTAGTGGATCCATATGTGGTATGTGAAAAGAACACACATGCAATGACTCTGGTTGTTGTTATTGAAAAGAACACACATGCAATGAGACTGGTGGATCCATGTGTGGTCTCTAAAAAGAACACACATTTCAATGACACTAGTGGATCCATATGTGATATGTGAAAAGAATGTATATTTCAATGACTGTTGTTACTAAAAAGAACACACATGCAATGACACTGTGGATCCATAGGTGGTATGTGAAAAGAACACATATTTCAGTGACTCTGGTTGTTGTTACTAAAAAGAACACACATGCAATGACACTGGTGGATCCATATGTGGATTGTGAAAAGAGCACACATGCAATGACACTGGTGGATCCAAATGTGGTATGTGAAAATAACACACATGCAATGTCTCGCGTTGTTGTTATTGAAAAGAACATACATGCAATGACACTGTGGATCCATAGGTGGATTGTGAAAAGATCACATGTAATGAAACTAGTGGATCCATATGTTGTATGTGAAAAGAACACACATGCAATGACTCAGTTATTGTTAGTGAAAAGAACATACATGCAATGAAACTGTGGATCCATAGGTGGATTGTGAAAAGAACAGACATGCAATGACACTGGTGGATCCATGTGTGGTATGTGAAAAGAACACACATGCAATGACTCTGGTTGTTGTTTTTGAAAAGAACACACATGCAATGACACTGGTGGATCCATGTGTGGTCTCTAGAAAGAACACACATTTCAATGACACTAGTGGATCCATATGTGGTATGTGAAAAGAATACACATTTCAATGACTCCAGTTGTTAGTAAAAAGAACACAAATGCAATGACACTGGTGGATCCAAAGGTGGAGTGCGAAAAGAGCACACATTACAATGACTCGTGGTTTCTTAGTAAAACAACACACATGCAAAGGACACTGGTGGATCCATGTGTGGTCTCTCAAGGAACACACATGCAATGACTCGTTGTTGTTAGTAAAAGAGCACACATGCAATGACACTGGTGGATCCATGTGTGGATTGTGAAGAGAACACACATGCAGTGACACTGGTGGATCCATATGTGGTATGTGAGAAGAACAGTCATGAAATGATTCCAGTTGTTGATAGTAAACAGAACACACATGCAATGACACTGGTGGATCCATATCTGGTATGTGACAAGAACACACATGCAATGACTCCAGTTGTTGTTAGTGAAAATAACATACTCCCTCCGTCCCAAAATAAGTGATTTGAGTTTGTCTACATTCACATGTATCTATATACTAAAACGTGTCTAGATACGTCCGAATCTAGAAAAACCCACGTCACTTATTTTGGGATGGAGTGAGTACATGCAATGACACTGGTGGATCCATGTGTTGTCTCTGAAGAGAACACACATTTCAATGACACTGGTGGATCCATATGTGGTATGTGAAAAGAACACACATGCAATGACTCTAGTTGTTGTTACTAAAAAGAACACACATGCAGTGACACTAGTGGATCCATAGGTGGTATGTGAAAAGAACACACATTTCAGTGACTCTGGTTGTTGTTACTAAAAAGAACACACATGCAATGACACTGGTGGATCCATAGGTGGTATGTGAAAAGAACACACATTTCAATGACTCTGGTTGTTGTTACTAAAAAGAACACACATGCAATGACACTGGTGGATCCATAGGTGGATTGTGAAAAGAGCACACATGCAATGACATTGGTCGATCCATATGTGGTATGTGAAAAGAACACACATGCAATGACTCTAGTTGTTGTTAGTGAAAAGAACATACATGCAATGACACTGGTGGATCCATGTGTGGTCTCTAAAAAGAACACACATTTCAATGACACTAGTGGATCCATATGTGGTATGTGAAAAGAACACACATGCAATGACTCTAGTTGTTTTTACAAAAAAGAACACACATGCAATGACACTGGTGGATCCATAGGTGGTATGTGAAAAGAACACACATTTCAATGACTTTGGTTGTAGTTACTAAAAAGAACACACATGCAATGACCCTAGTCGATCCATATGTGGATTGTGAAATAAGCACACATGTAATGCCACTGGTGGATCCATATGTGGTATGTGAAAAGAACACATATGCAATGACTCTGGTTGTTGTTAGTGAAAAGAACACACATGCAATGAAATTGGTGGATCCATAGGTGGATTGTGAAAAGAACACACATGCAATGACACTGGTGGATCCATATGTGGTATGTGAAAAGAACACACATGAAATGACTCTGGTTGTTGTTAGTGAAAACAACACACATGCAATGACACTAGTGGATCCATAGGTGGTATGTCAAAAGAACACACATTTCAATGACTCTGGTTGTTGTTACTAAAAAGAACACTCATGCAATGGCACTGGTGGATCCATAGGTGGATTGTGAAATGAGCACACATGCAATGACACTAGTGGATCCATATGTGGTAGGTGAAAAGAACACACATGCAATGACTCCAGTTGTTGTTAGTGAAAAGAACATACATGCAATGACACTGGTGGATCTATGTGTGGTCTCTAAAAAGAACACACATTTCAATGACACTAGTGTATCCATATGTGGTATGTGAAAAGAACACACATGCAATGACTCTGGTTGTTTTTACTAAAAAGAACACACATGCAATGACACTGGTGGATCCATAGGTGGTATGTGAAAAGAACACACATTTCAATGACTCTAGTTGTTGTTACTAAAAAGAACACACATGCAATGACACTGGTGGATCCATATGTGGATTGTGAAAAGAGCACACATGCAATGGCACTGGTGGATCCATATGTGGTATGTGAAAAGAACACACATGCAATGACTCTGGTTATTGTTAGTGAAAAGAACATACATGCAATGACACTGGTGGATCCATAGGTCGATTGTGAAAAGAACACACATGCAATGACACTGGTGGATCCATGTGTGGTCTCTGAAGAGAACACACATGCAATGACTCTGGTTGTTGTTAGTAAAAAGAGCACACATGCAATGACACTGGTG
Source organism: Avena insularis (assembly GCA_023614405.1). NCBI lineage: Eukaryota > Viridiplantae > Streptophyta > Magnoliopsida > Poales > Poaceae > Avena > Avena insularis. The sequence goes on from JAJUPC010000435.1 coordinate 52,651, forward strand.
GATCCATGTGTGGATTGTGAAGAGAACACACATGCAGTGACACTGGTGGATCCATATGTGGTATGTGAGAAGAACAGTCATGAAATGATTCCAGTTGTTGATAGTAAACAGAACACACATGCAATGACACTGGTGGATCCATATCTGGTATGTGACAAGAACACACATGCAATGACTCCAGTTGTTGTTAGTGAAAAGAACATACTCCCTCCGTCCCAAAATAAGTGACTTGAGTTTGTCTACATTCGCATGTATCTATATACTAAAACGTGTCTAGATACGTCCGAATCTAGAAAAACCCACGTCACTTATTTTGGGATGGAGTGAGTACATGCAATGACACTGGTGGATCCATGTGTTGTCTCTGAAGAGAACACACATTTCAATGACACTGGTGGATCCATATGTGGTATGTGAAAAGAAATCACATGCAATGACTCTAGTTGTTGTTACTAAAAAGAACACACATGCAGTGACACTGGTGGATCCATAGGTGGTATGCGAAAAGAACACGCATGCAATGACTCTGGTTGTTTTTACTAAAAAGAACACACATCCAATGACACTGGTGGATCCATAGGTGGTATGTGAAAAGAACACACATGGAATGACTCTGGTAATTGTCAGTGAAAAGAACATACATGCAATGACACTGGTGGATCCATAGGTGGATTGTGAAATGAGCACACATGCAATGACACTGGTGGATCCATATGTGGTAGGTGAAAAGAACACACATGCAATGACTCCAGTTGTTGTTAGTAAAAAGAACATACATGCAATGACACTGGTGGATCTATGTGTGGTCTCTAAAAAGAACACACATTTCAATGACACTAGTGTATCCATATGTGGTATGTGAAAAGAACACACATGCAATGACTCTGGTTGTTTTTACTAAAAAGAACACACATGCAATGACACTGGTGGATCCATAGGTGGTATGTGAAAAGAACACACATTTCAATGACTCTAGTTGTTGATACTAAAAAGAACACACATGCAATGACACTGGTGGATCCATATGTGTATTGTGAAAAGAGCACACATGCAATGACACTGGTGGATCCATATGTGGCATGTGAAAAGAACACACATGCAATGACTCTGGTTATTGTTAGTGAAAAGAACATACATGCAATGACACTGGTGGATCCATAGGTCGATTGTGAAAAGAACACACATGCAATGACACTGGTGGATCCATGTGTGGTCTCTGAAGAGAACACACATGCAATGACTCTGGTTGTTGTTAGTAAAAAGAGCACACATGCAATGACACTGGTGGATCCATGCGTGGATTGTGAAGAGAACACACATGCAGTGACACTGGTGGATCCATATGTGGTATGTGAGAAGAACAGTCATGAAATGATTCCAGTTGTTGATAGTAAACAGAACACACATGCAATGACACTGGTGGATCCATATCTGGTATGTGACAAGAACACACATGCAATGACTCCAGTTGTTGTTAGTGAAAAGAACATACTCCCTCCGTCCCAAAATAAGTGACTTGAGTTTGTCTACATTCGCAAGTATCTATATACTAAAACGTGTCTAGATACGTCCGAATCTAGAAAAACCCACGTCACTTATTTTGGGATGGAGTGAGTACATGCAATGACACTGGTGGATCCATGCGTTGTCTCTGAAGAGAACACACATTTCAATGACACTGGTGGATCCATATGTGGTATGTGAAAAGAAGACACATGCAATGACTCTAGTTGTTGTTACTAAAAAGAACACACATGTAGTGACACTGGTGGATCCATAGGTGGTATGTGAAAAGAACACACATTTCAGTGACTCTGGTTGTTGTTACTAAAAAGAACAGACATGCACTGACACTGGTGGATCCATAGGTGGTATGTGAAAAGAACACACATTTCAATGACTCTGGTTGTTGTTACTAAAAAGAACACACATGCAATGACACTGGTGGATCCATAGGTGGATTGTGAAAAGTGCACACATGCACTGACATTGGTGGATCCATATGTGGTATGTGAAAAGAACACACATGCAATGACTCCAGTCGTTGTTAGTGAAAAGAACACACATGCAATGACACTGGTGGATCCATGTGTGTTCTCTAAAAAGAACACACATTTCAATGACACTAGTGGATCCATACGTGGTATGTGAAAAGAACACACATGCAGTGACTCTGGTTGTTTTTACTAAAAAGAACACACATGCAATGACACTGGTGGATCCATAGGTGGTATGTGAAAAGAACACACATTTCAATGACTTTGGTTGTTGTTACTAAAAAGAACACACATGCAATGACCCTAGTCGATCCATATGTGGATTGTGAAATAAGCACACATGTAATGCCACTGGTGGATCCATATGTGGTATGTGAAAAGAACACACATGCAATGACTCTGGTTGTTGTTAGTGAAAAGAACACACATGCAATGACACTGGTGGATCCATAGGTGGATTGTGAAAAGAACACACATGCAATGACACTGGTGGATCCATATGTGGTATGTGAAAAGAACACACATGCAATGACTCTGGTTGTTGTTAGTGAAAAGAACACACATGCAATGACACTAGTGGATCCATAGGTGGTATGTCAAAAGAACACACATTTCAATGACTCTGGTTGTTCTTACTAAAAAGAACACACATGGAATGACACTGGTGGATCCATAGGTGGATTGTGAAATGAGCACACATGCAATGACATTGGTGGATCCATATGTGGTATGTGAAAAGAACACACATGCAATGACTCCAGTTGTTGTTAGTGAAAAGAACATACATGCAATGACACTGGTGGATCCATGTGTGGTCTCTAAAAAGAACACACATTTCAATGACACTAGTGGATCCATATGTGTTATGTGAAAAGAACACACATGCAATGACTCTGGTTGTTTTTACTAAAAAGAACACACATGCAATGACACTGGTGGATCCATAGGTGGTATGTGAAAAGAACACACATGGAATGACTCTGGTTATTGTCAGTGAAAAGAACATACATGCAATGACACTGGTGGATCCATAGGTCGATTGTGAAAAGAACACACATGCAATGACACTGGTGGATCCATGTGTGGTCTCTGAAGAGAACACACATGCAATGACTCTGGTTGTTGTTACTAAAAATAATACACATGCAATGACACTGGTGGATCCATAGGTGGTATGTGAAAAGAACACACATTTCAATGACTCTTGTTGTTGTTACTAAAAAGAACAGACATGCAATGACACTGGTGGATCCATATGTGGATTGTGAAAAGAGCACACATGTAGTGACACTGGTGGATCCATATGTGGTATGTGAAAAGAACACACATGCAATGACTCAAGTTGTTGTTAGTGAAAAGAACATACATGCAATGAGACTGGTGGATCCATAGGTGTATTGTGAAAAGAACACACATGCAATGACACTGGTGGATCTATATGTGGTATGTGAAAAGAACACACATGAAATGACTCTGGTTGTTGTTAGTGAAAAGAACACACATGCAATGACACTAGTGGATCCATAGGTGGTATGTCAAAAGAACACACATTTCAATGACTCTGGTTGTTGTTACTAAAAAGAACACACATGCAATGACACTGGTGGATCCATAGGTGCATTGTGAAATGAGCACACATGCAATGGCACTGGTGGATCCATATGTGGTAGGTGAAAAGAACACACATGCAATGACTCCAGTTGTTGATAGCGAAAAGAACATACATGCAATGACACTGGTGGATCTATGTGTGGTCTCTAAAAAGAACACACATTTCAATGACACTAGTGTATCCATATGTGGTATGTGAAAAGAACACACATGCAATGACACTGGTGGATCCATAGGTGGATTGTGAAAAGAGCACACATGCACTGACATTGGTGGATCCATATGTGGTATGTGAAAAGAACACACATGCAATGACTCCAGTTGTTGTTAGTGAAAAGAACATACATGCAATGACACTGGTGGATCCATGTGTGGTCTCTAAAAAGAACACAAATTTCAATGACACTAGTGGATCCATATGTGGTATGTGAAAAGAACACACATGCAATGACTCTAGTTGTTTTTACTAAAAAGAACACACATGCAATGACACTGGTGGATCCATTGGTGATATGTGAAAAGAGCACACATTTCAATGACTTTGGTTGTTGTTACTAAAAAGAACACACATGCAATGACCCTAGTCGATCCATATGTGGATTGTGAAATAAGCACACATGTAATGCCACTGGTGGATCCATATGTGGTATGTGAAAGGAACACACATGCAATGACTCTGGTTGTTGTTAGTGAAAAGAACACACATGCAATGACACTGGTGGATCCATAGGTGGATTGTGAAAAGAACACACATGCAATGACACTGGTGGATCCATATGTGGTATGTGAAAAGAACACACATGAAATGACTCTGGTTGTTGTTAGTGAAAAGAACACACATGCAATGACACTAGTGGATCCATAGGTGGTATGTCAAAGGAACACACATTTCAATGACTCTGGTTGTTGTTACTAAAAAGAACACACATGCAATGACACTGGTGGATCCATAGGTGGATTGTGAAATGAGCACACATGCAATGACATTGGTGGATCCATATGTGGTATGTGAAAAGAACACACATGCAATGACTCAGTTGTTGTTAGTGAAATGAACATACATGCAATGACACTGGTGGATCTATGTGTGGTCTCTAAAAAGAACACACATTTCAATGACACTAGTGTATCCATACGTGGTATGTGAAATGAACACACATGCAATGACTCTGGTTATTTTTACTAAAAAGAACACACATGTAATGACACTGGTGGATCCATAGGTGGTATGTGAAAAGAACAAACATTTTAATGACTCTAGTTGTTGTTACTAAAAAGAACACACATGCAATGACACTGGTGGATCCATATGTGGATTGTGAAAAGAGCACACATGCAATGACACTTGTGGATCCATATGTGGTATGTGAAAAGAACACACATGCAATGACTCTGGTTATTGTTAGTGAAAAGAACATACATGCAATGACACTGGTGGATCCATAGGTGGATTGTGAAAAGAACACACATGCAATGACACTGGTGGATCCATATGTGGTATGTGAAAAGAACACACATGCAATGACTCTGGTTGTTGTTATTGAAAAGAACACTCATGCAATGACACTGGTGGATCCATGTGTGGTCTCTAAAAAGAACACACATTTCAATGACATTAGTGGATCCATATGTGGTATGTGAAAAGAACACACATTTCAATGACTCAGTTGTTGTTAGTAAAAAGAACACACATGCAATGACACTGGTGGATCCAAAGGTGGATTGTGAAAAGAGCACACATTTCAATGACTCTGGTTGTTGTTAGTAAAAAAGAACACACATGCAATGACACTGGTGGATCCATGTGTGGTCTCTGAAGAGAACACACATGCAATGACTCTGGTAGTTGTTATTAAAAAGAGCACACATGCAATGACACTGGTGGATCCATGTGTGGATTGTGAAGAGAACACACATGCAATGACACTGGTGGATCCATATGTGGTATGTGAGAAGAACAATCATGAAATGATTCCAGTTGTTGTTAGTAAAAAAAAACACAAGCAATGACACTGGTGGATCCATAGGTGGATTGTGAAAAGAGCACACATGCAATGACACTTGTGGATCCATATGTGGTATGAGAAAAGAACACACATACAATGACTCCAGTTGTTGTTAGTGAAAAGAACATACTCCCTCCGTCCCAAAATAAGTGACTTGAGTTTTTCTACATTCGCATGTATCTATATACTAAAACGTGTCTAGATACATCCGAATCTAGAAAAACCAACGTCACTTATTTTGGGATGGAGGGAGTACATGCAATGACACTGGTGGATCCATGTGTTGTCTCTGAAGAGAACACAAATTTCAATGACATTGGTGGATCCATATGTGGTATGTGAAAAGAACACACATGCAATGACTCTGGTTGTTGTTACTAAAAAGAACACACATGTAGTGACACTAGTGGATCCATAGGTGGTATGTGAAAACAACACACATTTCAATGACTCTGGTTGTTGTTAATAAAAAGAACACATATGCAATGACACTGGTGGATCCATAGGTGGTATGTGAAAAGAACACACATTTCAATGACTCTGGATGTTGTTACTAAAAAGAACACGCATGCAATGACACTGGTGGATCCATGTGTGGTCTCTGAAGAGAACACACATGCAATGACTCTGGTTATTGTTAGTGAAAAAAACATACATGCAATGAAACTGGTGGATCCATAGGTGGATTGTGAAAAGAACAGACATGCAATGACACTGGTGGATCCATATGTGGTATGTGAAAAGAACACACATGGAATGACTCTGGTTGTTGTTATTGAAAAGAACACACATGCAATGACACTGGTGGATCCATGTGTGGTCTCTAAAAAGAACACACATTTCAATGACACTAGTGGATCCATATGTGGTATGTCAAAAGAACACACATTTCAATGACTCTGGTTGTTACTAAAAAGAACACACATGCAATGACACTGGTGGATCCATAGGTGGTATGTGAAAAGAACACATATTTCAGTGACTCTGGTTGTTGTTACTAAAAAGAACACACATGCAATGACACTGGTGGATCCATATGTGGATTGTGAAAAGAGCACACATGCAATGACACTGGTGGATCCATATGTGGTATGTGAAAAGAACACACATGCAATGTCTCCAGTTGTTGTTAGTGAAAAGAACATACATGCAATGACACTAGTGGATCCATAGGTGGATTGTGAAAAGATCACACATGTAATGAAACTAGTGGATCCATATGTTGTATGTGAAAAGAACACACATGCAATGACTCTGGTTATTGTTAGTGAAAAGAACATACATGCAATGAAACTGGTGGATCCATAAGTGGATTGTGAAAAGAACAGACATGCAATGACATTGGTGGATCCATGTGTGGTATGTGAAAAGAACACACATGCAATGACTCTGGTTGTTGTTTTTGAAAAGAACACACATGCAATGACACTGGTGGATCCATGTGTGGTCTCTAAATAGAACACACATTTCAACGACACTAGTGGATCCATATGTGGTATGTGAAAAGAATACACATTTCAATGACTCAGTTGTTAGTAAAAAGAACACAAATGCAATGACACTGGTGGATCCAAAGGTGGAGTGCGAAAAGAGCACACATTTCAATGACTCTGGTGGTTTCTTAGTAAAACAACACACATGCACTGACACTGGTGGATCCATGTGTGGTCTCTGAAGAGAACACACATGCAATGACACTGGTGGATCCATGTGTGGATTGTGAAGAGAACACACATGAAGTGACACTGGTGGATCCATATGTGGTATGTGAGAAGAACAGTCATGAAATGATTCCAGTTGTTGATAGTAAACAGAACACACATGCAATGACACTGGTGGATCCATATCTGGTATGTGACAAGAACACACATGCAATGACTCCAGTTGTTGTTAGTGAAAATAACATACTCCCTCCGTCCCAAAATAAGTGATTTGAGTTTGTCTACATTCACATGTATCTATATACTAAAACGTGTCTAGATACATCCGAATCTAGAAAAACCCGCGTCACTTATTTTGGGATGGAGTGAGTACATGCAATGACACTGGTGGATCCATGTGTTGTCTCTGAAGAGAACACACATTTCAATGACACTGGTGGATCCATATGTGGTATGTGAAAAGAACACACATGCAATGACTCTAGTTGTTGTTACTAAAAAGAACACACATGCAGTGACACTGGTGGATCCATAGGTGGTATGTGAAAGGAACACACATTTCAGTGACTCTGGTTGTTGTTACTAAAAAGAACACACATGCAATGACACTGGTGGATCCATAGGTGGTATGTGAAAAGAACACACATTTCAATGACTCTGGTTGTTGTTACTAAAAAGAACACACATGCAATGACACTGGTGGATCCATAGGTGGATTGTGAAAAGAGCACACATGCAATGACATTGGTCGATCCATATGTGGTATGTGAAAAGAACACACATGCAATGACTCCAGTTGTTGTTAGTGAAAAGAACATACATGCAATGGCACTGGTGGATCCATGTGTGGTCTCTAAAAAGAACACACATTTCAATGACACTAGTGGATCCATATGTGGTATGTGAAAAGAACACACATGCAATGACTCTGGTTGTTGTTACTAAAAAGAACACACATGCAATGACACTGGTGGATCCATAGGTGGTATGTGAAAAGAACACACATTTCAATGACTCTGGTTGTTGTTACTAAAAAGAACACACATGCAATGACACTGGTGGATCCATAGGTGGATTGTGAAAAGAGCACACATGCAATGACATTGGTCGATCCATATGTGGTATGTGAAAAGAACACACATGCCATGACTCAGTTGTTGTTAGTGAAATGAACATACATGCAATGACACTGGTGGATCTATGTGTGGTCTCTAAAAAGAACACACATTTCAATGACACTAGTGTATCCATATGTGGTATGTGAAATGAACACACATGCAATGACTCTGGTTGTTTTTACTAAAAAGAACACACATGTAATGACACTGGTGGATCCATAGCTGGTATGTGAAAAGAACAAACATTTCAATGACTCTAGTTGTTGTTACTAAAAAGAACACACATGCAATGACACTGGTGGATCCATATGTGGATTGTGAAAAGAGCACACATGCAATGACACTGGTGGATCCATATGTGGTATGTGAAAAGAACACACATGCAATGACTCTGGTTATTGTTAGTGAAAAGAACATACATGCAATGACACTGGTGGATCCATAGGTGGATTGTGAAAAGAGCACACATGCAATGACACTTGTGATTCCATATGTGGGATGAGAAAAGAACACACATACAATGACTCCAGTTGTTGTTAGTGAAAAGAACATACTCCCTCCGTCCCAAAATAAGTGACTTGAGTTTTTCTACATTCGCATGTATCTATATACTAAAACGTGTCTAGATACATCTGAATCTAGAAAAACCAACGTCACTTATTTTGGGATGGAGGGAGTACATGCAATGACACTGGTGGATCCATGTGTTGTCTTTGAAGAGAACACAAATTTCAATGACATTGGTGGATCCATATGTGGTATGTGAAAAGAACACACATGCAATGACTCTGGTTGTTGTTACTAAAAAGAACACACATGTAGTGACACTAGTGGATCCATAGGTGGTATGTGAAAACAACACACATTTCAATGACTCTGGTTGTTGTTAATAAAAAGAACACATATGCAATGACACTGGTGGATCCATAGGTGGTATGTGAAAAGAACACACATTTCAATGACTCTGGATGTTGTTACTAAAAAGAACACGCATGCAATGACACTGGTGGATCCATGTGTGGTCTCTAAATAGAACACACATTTCAATGACACTAGTGGATCCATATGTGGTATGTGAAAAGAATACACATTTCAATGACTCAGTTGTTAGTAAAAAGAACACAAATGCAATGACACTGGTGGATCCAAAGGTGGAGTGCGAAAAGAGCACACATTTCAATGACTCTGGTGGTTTCTTAGTAAAACAACACACATGCACTGACACTGGTGGATCCATGTGTGGTCTCTGAAGAGAACACACATGCAATGACACTGGTGGATCCATGTGTGGATTGTGAAGAGAACACACATGCAGTGACACTGGTGGATCCATATGTGGTATGTGAGAAGAACAGTCATGAAATGATTCCAGTTGTTGATAGTAAACAGAACACACATGCAATGACACTGGTGGATCCATATCTGGTATGTGACAAGAACACACATGCAATGACTCCAGTTGTTGTTAGTGAAAATAACATACTCCCTCCGTCCCAAAATAAGTGATTTGAGTTTGTCTACATTCACATGTATCTATATACTAAAACGTGTCTAGATACATCCGAATCTAGAAAAACCCGTCACTTATTTTGGGATGGAGGAGTACATGCAATGACACTGGTGGATCCATGTGTTGTCTCTGAAGAGAACACACATTTCAATGACACTGGTGGATCCATATGTGGTATGTGAAAAGAACACACATGCAATGACTCTAGTTGTTGTTACTAAAAAGAACACACATGCAGTGACACTGGTGGATCCATAGGTGGTATGTGAAAGGAACACACATTTCAGTGACTCTGGTTGTTGTTACTAAAAAGAACACACATGCAATGACACTGGTGGATCCATAGGTGGTATGTGAAAAGAACACACATTTCAATGACTCTGGTTGTTGTTACTAAAAAGAACACACATGCAATGACACTGGTGGATCCATAGGTGGATTGTGAAAAGAGCACACATGCAATGACATTGGTCGATCCATATGTGGTATGTGAAAAGAACACACATGCAATGACTCCAGTTGTTGTTAGTGAAAAGAACATACATGCAATGGCACTGGTGGATCCATGTGTGGTCTCTAAAAAGAACACACATTTCAATGACACTAGTGGATCCATATGTGGTATGTGAAAAGAACACACATGCAATGACTCTGGTTGTTGTTACTAAAAAGAACACACATGCAATGACACTGGTGGATCCATAGGTGGTATGTGAAAAGAACACACATTTCAATGACTCTGGTTGTTGTTACTAAAAGAACACACATGCAATGACACTGGTGGATCCATAGGTGGATTGTGAAAAGAGCACACATGCAATGACATTGGTCGATCCATATGTGGTATGTGAAAAGAACACACATGCCATGACTCAGTTGTTGTTAGTGAAATGAACATACATGCAATGACACTGGTGGATCTATGTGTGGTCTCTAAAAAGAACACACATTTCAATGACACTAGTGTATCCATATGTGGTATGTGAAATGAACACACATGCAATGACTCTGGTTGTTTTTACTAAAAAGAACACACATGTAATGACACTGGTGGATCCATAGGTGGTATGTGAAAAGAACAAACATTTCAATGACTCTAGTTGTTGTTACTAAAAAGAACACACATGCAATGACACTGGTGGATCCATATGTGGATTGTGAAAAGAGCACACATGCAATGACACTGGTGGATCCATATGTGGTATGTGAAAAGAACACACATGCAATGACTCTAGTTATTGTTAGTGAAAAGAACATACATGCAATGACACTGGTGGATCCATAGGTGGATTGTGAAAAGAGCACACATGCAATGACACTTGTGATTCCATATGTGGTATGAGAAAAGAACACACATACAATGACTCCAGTTGTTGTTAGTGAAAAGAACATACTCCCTCCGTCCCAAAATAAGTGACTTGAGTTTTTCTACATTCGCATGTATCTATATACTAAAACGTGTCTAGATACATCTGAATCTAGAAAAACCAACGTCACTTATTTTGGGATGGAGGGAGTACATGCAATGACACTGGTGGATCCATGTGTTGTCTTTGAAGAGAACACAAATTTCAATGACATTGGTGGATCCATATGTGGTATGTGAAAAGAACACACATGCAATGACTCTGGTTGTTGTTACTAAAAAGAACACACATGTAGTGACACTAGTGGATCCATAGGTGGTATGTGAAAACAACACACATTTCAATGACTCTGGTTGTTGTTAATAAAAAGAACACATATGCAATGACACTGGTGGATCCATAGGTGGTATGTGAAAAGAACACACATTTCAATGACTCTGGTTGTTGTTACTAAAAAGAACACGCATGCAATGACACTGGTGGATCCATATGTGGATTGTGAAAAGAGCACACATGCAATGACATTGGTCGATCCATATTTGGTATGTGAAAAGAACACACATGCCATGACTCAGTTGTTGTTAGTGAAATGAACATACATGCAATGACACTGGTGGATCTATGTGTGGTCTCTAAAAAGAACACACATTTCAATGACACTAGTGTATCCATATGTGGTATGTGAAATGAACACACATGCAATGACTCTGGTTGTTTTTACTAAAAAGAACACACATGTAATGACACTGGTGGATCCATAGGTGGTATGTGAAAAGAACAAACATTTCAATGACTCTAGTTGTTGTTACTAAAAAGAACACACATGCAATGACACTGGTGGATCCATATGTGGATTGTGAAAAGAGCACACATGCAATGACACTGGTGGATCCATATGTGGTATGTGAAAAGAACACACATGCAATGACTCTGGTTATTGTTAGTGAAAAGAACATACATGCAATGACACTGGTGGATCCATAGGTGGATTGTGAAAAGAGCACACATGCAATGACACTTGTGATTCCATATGTGGTATGAGAAAAGAACACACATACAATGACTCCAGTTGTTGTTAGTGAAAAGAACATACTCCCTCCGTCCCAAAATAAGTGACTTGAGTTTTTCTACATTCGCATGTATCTATATACTAAAACGTGTCTAGATACATCTGAATCTAGAAAAACCAACGTCACTTATTTTGGGATGGAGGGAGTACATGCAATGACACTGGTGGATCCATGTGTTGTCTTTGAAGAGAACACAAATTTCAATGACATTGGTGGATCCATATGTGGTATGTGAAAAGAACACACATGCAATGACTCTGGTTGTTGTTACTAAAAAGAACACACATGTAGTGACACTAGTGGATCCATAGGTGGTATGTGAAAACAACACACATTTCAATGACTCTGGTTGTTGTTAATAAAAAGAACACATATGCAATGACACTGGTGGATCCATAGGTGGTATGTGAAAAGAACACACATTTCAATGACTCTGGTTGTTGTTACTAAAAAGAACACGCATGCAATGACACTGGTGGATCCATATGTGGATTGTGAAAAGAGCACACATGCAATGACACTTGTGGATACATATGTGGTATGTGAAAAGAACACACATGCAATGACTCCAGTTGTTGTTAGTGAAAAGAACATACATTCAATGACACTGGTGGATCCATAGGTGGATTGTGAAAAGATCACTCATGTAATGACACTAGTGGATCCATATGTGGTATGTGAAAAGAAAACACATGCAATGACTCTGGTTATTGTTAGTGAAAAAAACATACATGCAATGAAACTGGTGGATCCATAGGTGGATTGTGAAAAGAACAGACATGCAATGACACTGGTGGATCCATATGTGGTATGTGAAAAGAACACACATCTAATGACTCTGGTTGTTGTTATTGAAAAGAACACACATGCAATGACACTGGTGGATCCATGTGTGGTCTCTAAAAAGAACACACATTTCAATGACACTAGTGGATCCATATGTGGTATGTCAAAAGAACACAGATTTCAATGACTCTGGTTGTTACTAAAAAGAACACACATGCAATGACACTGGTGGATCCATAGGTGGTATGTGAAAAGAACTCATATTTCAGTGACTCTGGTTGTTGTTACTAAAAAGAACACACATGCAATGACACTGGTGGATCCATATGTGGATTGTGAAAAGAGCACACATGCAATGACACTGGTGGATCCATATGTGGTATGTGAAAAGAACACACATGCAATGTCTCCAGTTGTTGTTAGTGAAAAGAACATACATGCAATGACACTAGTGGATCCATAGGTGGATTGTGAAAAGATCACACATGTAATGAAACTAGTGGATCCATATGTTGTATGTGAAAAGAACACACATGCAATGACTCTGGTTATTGTTAGTGAAAAGAACATACATGCAATGAAACTGGTGGATCCATAGGTGGATTGTGAAAAGAACAGACATGCAATGACACTGGTGGATCCATGTGTGGTATGTGAAAAGAACACACATGCAATGACTCTGGTTGTTGTTTTTGAAAAGAACACACATGCAATGACACTGGTGGATCCATGTGGTCTCTAGAAAGAACACACATTTCAATGACACTAGTGGATCCATATGTGGTATGTGAAAAGAATACACATTTCAATGACTCAGTTGTTAGTAAAAAGAACACAAATGCAATGACACTGGTGGATCCAAAGGTGGAGTGCGAAAAGAGCACACATTTCAATGACTCTGGTGGTTTCTTAGTAAAACAACACACATGCACTGACACTGGTGGATCCATGTGTGGTCTCTGAAGAGAACACACATGCAATGACTCTGGTTGTTGTTAGTAAAAAGAGCACACATGCAATGACACTGGTGGATCCATGTGTGGATTGTGAAGAGAACACACATGCAGTGACACTGGTGGATCCATATGTGGTATGTGAGAAGAACAGTCATGAAATGATTCCAGTTGTTGATAGTAAACAGAACACACATGCAATGACACTGGTGGATCCATATCTGGTATGTGACAAGAACACACATGCAATGACTCCAGTTGTTGTTAGTGAAAATAACATACTCCCTCCGTCCCAAAATAAGTGATTTGAGTTTGTCTACATTCACATGTATCTATATACTAAAACGTGTCTAGATACGTCCGAATCTAGAAAAACCCGCGTCACTTATTTTGGGATGGAGTGAGTACATGCAATGACACTGGTGGATCCATGTGTTGTCTCTGAAGAGAACACACATTTCAATGACACTGGTGGATCCATATGTGGTATGTGAAAAGAACACACATGCAATGACTCTAGTTGTTGTTACTAAAAAGAACACACATGCAGTGACACTGGTGGATCCATAGGTGGTATGTGAAAGGAACACACATTTCAGTGTCTCTGGTTGTTGTTACTAAAAATAACACACATGCAATGACACTGGTGGATCCATAGGTGGTATGTGAAAAGAACACACATTTCAATCTAGTTGTTGTTACTAAAAAGAACACACATGCAATGACACTGGTGGATCCATAGGTGGATTGTGAAAAGAGCACACATGCAATGACATTGGTCGATCCATATGTGGTATGTGAAAAGAACACACATGCAATGACTCCAGTTGTTGTTAGTGAAAAGAACATACATGCAATGACACTGGTGGATCCATGTGTGGTCTCTAAAAAGAACACACATTTCAATGACACTAGTGGATCCATATGTGGTATGTGAAAAGAACACACATGCAATGACTCTGGTTGTTTTTACTAAAAAGAACACACATGCAATGACACTGGTGGATCCATAGGTGGTATGTGAAAAGTACACACATTTCAATGACTTTGGTTGTTGTTACTAAAAAGAACACACATGCAATGACCCTAGTCGATCGATATGTGGATTGTGAAATAAGCACACATGTAATGCCACTGGTGGATCCATATGTGGTATGTGAAAATAACACACATGCAATGACTCTGGTTGTTGTTAGTGAAAAGAACACACATGCAATGAAACTGGTGGATCCATAAGTGGATTGTGAAAAGAACACACATGCAATGACACTGGTGGATCCATATGTGGTATGTGAAAAGAACACACATGAAATGACTCTGGTTGTTGTTAGTGAAAACAACACACATGCAATGACACTAGTGGATCCATAGGTGGTATGTCAAAAGAACACACATTTCAATGACTCTGGTTGTTGTTACTTAATTTTCCAAACATTCAATGACACTGGTGGATCCATAGGTGGATTGTGAAATGAGCACACATGCAATGACACTGGTGGATCCATATGTGGTAGGTGAAAAGAACACACATGCAATGACTCCAGTTGTTGTTAGTGAAAAGAACATACATGCAATGACACTGGTGGATCTATGTGTGGTATCTAAAAAGAACACATATTTCAATGACACTAGTGTATCCATATGTGGTATGTGAAAAGAACACACATGCAATGACTCTGGTTGTTTTTACTAAAAAGAACACACATGCAATGACACTGGTGGATCCATAGGTGGTATGTGAAAAGAACACACATTTCAATGACTCTAGTTGTTGTTACTAAAAAGAACACACATGCAATGACACTGGTGAATCCATATGTGGATTGTGAAAAGAGCACACATGCAATGACACTGGTGGATCCATATGTGGTATGTGAAAAGAACACACATGCAATGACTCTGGTTATTGTCAGTGAAAAGAACATACATGCAATGACACTGGTGGATCCATAGGTCGATTGTGAAAAGAACACACATGCAATGACACTGGTGGATCCATGTGTGGTCTCTGAAGAGAACACACATGCAATGACTCTGGTTGTTGTTAGTAAAAAGAGCACACATGCAATGACACTGGTGGATCCATGTGTGGATTGTGAAGAGAACACACATGCAGTGACACTGGTGGATCCATATGTGGTATGTGAGAAGAACAGTCATGAAATGAATGCTGGTGTTGATAGTAAACGGAACACACATGCAATGACACTGGTGGATCCATATCTGGTATGTGACAAGAACACACATGCAATGACTCCAGTTGTTGTTAGTGAAAAGAACATACTCCCTCCGTCCCAAAAGAAGTGACTTGAGTTTGTCTACATTCGCATGTATCTATATACTAAAACGTGCCTAGATACGTCCGAATCTAGAAAAACCCACGTCACTTATTTTTGGGAGATGATGTCACAATGACACTGGTGGATCCATGTGTTGTCTCTGAAGAGAACACACATTGCAATGACACTGGTGGATCCATACGTGGTATGTGAAAAGAACACACATGCAATGACTCTAGTTGTTGTTACTAAAAAGAACACACATGCAGTGACACTGGTGGATCCATAGGTGGTATGTGAAAAGAACACACATTTCAGTGACTCTGGTTGTTGTTACTAAAAAGAACACACATGCAATGACACTGGTGGATCCATAGGTGGTATGTGAAAAGAACACACATTTCAATGACTCTGGTTGTTGTTACTAAAAAGAACACACATGCAATGACCCTGGTGGATCCATAGGTGGATTGTGAAAAGAGCACACATGCACTGACATTGGTGGATCCATATGTGGTATGTGAAAAGAACACACATGCAATGACTCCAGTTGTTGTTAGTGAAAAGAACATACATGCAATGACACTGGTGGATCCATGTGTGTTCTCTAAAAAGACCACACATTTCAATGACACTAGTGGATCCATATGTGGTATCTGAAAAGAACACACATGCAATGACTATGGTTGTTTTTACTAAAAAGAACACACATGCAATGACACTGGTGGATCCATAGGTGGTATGTGAAAAGAACACACATTTCAATGACTTTGGTTGTTGTTACTAAAAAGAACACACATGCAATGACCCTAGTCGATCCATATGTGGATTGTGAAATAAGCACACATGTAATGCCACTGGTGGATCCATATGTGCTATGTGAAAAGAACACACATGCAATGACTCTGGTTGTTGTTAGTGAAAAGAACACACATGCAATGACACTGGTGGATCCATAGGTGGATTGTGAAAAGAACACACATGCAATGACACTGGTGGATCCATATGTGGTATGTGAAAAGAACACACATGAAATGACTCTGGTTGTTGTTAGTGAAAAGAACACACATGCAATGACACTAGTGGATCCATAGGTGGTATGTCAAAGGAACACACATTTCAATGACTCTGGTTGTTGTTACTAAAAAGAACACACATGCAATGACACTGGTGGATCCATAGGTGGATTGTGAAATGAGCACACATGCAATGACAGTGGTGGATCCATATGTGGTATGTGAAAAGAACACACATGCAATGACTCAGTTGTTGTTAGTGAAATGAGCATACATGCAATGATACTGGTGGATCTATGTGTGGTCTCTAAAAAGAACACACATTTCAATGACACTAGTGTATCCATACGTGGTATGTGAAATGAACACACATGCAATGACTCTGGTTGTTTTTACTAAAAAGAACACACATGTAATGACACTGGTGGATCCATAGGTGGTATGTGAAAAGAACAAACATTTCAATGACTCTAGTTGTTGTTACTAAAAAGAACACACATGCAATAACACTGGTGGATCCATATGTGGATTGTGAAAAGAGCACACATGCAATGACACTGGTGGATCCATATGTGGATTGTGAAAAGAACACACATGCAATGACACTGGTGGATCCATATGTGGTATGTGAAAAGAACACACATGCAATGACTCTGGTTGTTGTTATTGAAAAGAACACTCATGCAATGACACTGGTGGATCCATGTGTGGTCTCTAAAAAGAACACACATTTCAATGACACTAGTGGATCCATATGGGGTATGTGAAAAGAACACACATTTCAATGACCCAGTTGTTGTTAGTAAAAAGAACACACATGCAATGACACTGGTGGATCCAAAGGTGGATTGTGAAAAGAGCACACATTTCAATGACTCTGGTTGTTGTTAGTAAAAAAGAACACACATGCAATGACACTGGTGGATCCATGTGTGGTCTCTGAAGAGAACACACATGCAATGACTCTAGTTGTTAAAAAGAGCACACATGCAATGACACTGGTGGATCCATGTGTGGATTGTGAAGAGAACACACATGCAATGACACTGGTGGATCCATATGTGGTATGTGAGAAGAACAATCATGAAATGACACTTGTGGATCCATATGTGGTATGAGAAAAGAACACACATACAATGACTCCAGTTGTTGTTAGTGAAAAGAACATACTCCCTCCGTCCCAAAATAAGTGACTTGAGTTTTTCTACATTCGCATGTATCTATATACTAAAACGTGTCTAGATACATCCGAATCTAGAAAAACCAACGTCACTTATTTTGGGATGGAAGATGCAATGACACTGGTGGATCCTTGTGTTGTCTAGAGAACACAAATTTCAATGACATTGGTGGATCCATATGTGGTATGTGAAAAGAACACACATGCAATGACTCTGGTTGTTGTTACTAAAAAGAACACACATGTAGTGACACTAGTGGATCCATAGGTGGTATGTGAAAACAACACACATTTCAATGACTCTGGTTGTTGTTAATAAAAAGAACACATATGCAATGACACTGGTGGATCCATAGGTGGTATGTGAACAGAACACACATTTCAATGACTCTGGTTGTTGTTACTAAAAAGAACACGCATGCAATGACACTGGTGGATCCATATGTGGATTGTGAAAAGAGCACACATGCAATGACACTGGTGGATCCATATGATGTATGTGAAAAGAACACACATGCAATGACTCCAGTTGTTGTTAGTGAAAAGAACATACATTCAATGACACTGGTGGATCCATAGGTGGATTGTGAAAAGATCACTCATGTAATGACACTAGTGGATCCATATGTGGTATGTGAAAAGAACACACATGCAATGACTCTGGTTATTGTTAGTGAAAAAAACATACATGCAATGAAACTGGTGGATCCATAGGTGGATTGTGAAAAGAACAGACATGCAATGACACTGGTGGATCCATATGTGGTATGTGAAAAGAACACACATGGAATGACTCTGGTTGTTGTTGTTGAAAAGAACACACATGCAATGACACTGGTGGATCCATGTGTGGTCTCTAAAAAGAACACACATTTCAATGACACTAGTGGATCCATATGTGGTATGTCAAAAGAACACACATTTCAATGACTCTGGTTGTTACTAAAAAGAACACACATGCAATGACACTGGTGGATCCATAGGTGGTATGTGAAAAGAACACATATTTCAGTGACTCTGGTTGTTGTTACTAAAAAGAACACACATGCAATGACACTGGTGGATCCATATGTGGATTGTGAAAAGTGCACACATGCAATGACACTGGTGGATCCATATGTGGTATGTGAAAAGAACACACATGCAATGTCTCCAGTTGTTGTTAGTGAAAAGAACATACATGCAATGACACTAGTGGATCCATAGGTGGATTGTGAAAAGATCACACATGTAATGAAACTAGTGGATCCATATGTTGTATGTGAAAAGAACACACATGGAATGACTACTGTTATTGTTAGTGAAAAGAACACACATGCAATGAAACTGGTGGATCCATAGGTGGATTGTGAAAAGAACAGACATGCAATGACACTGGTGGATCCATGTGTGGTATGTGAAAAGAACACACATGCAATGACTCTGGTTGTTGTTTTTGAAAAGAACACACATGCAATGACCATGGTGGTTACATTTGTGGTCTCTATAAAAAACACACATTTCAATGACACTAGTGGATCCATATGTTGTATGTGAAAAGAATACACATTTCAATGACTCAGTTGTTAGTAAAAAGAACACAAATGCAATGACACTGGTGGATCCAAAGGTGGAGTCTTGAAAAGAGCACACATTTCAATGACTGGTGGTTTCTTAGTAAAACAACACACATGCAGTGACACTGGTGGATCCATGTGTGGTCTCTGAAGGGAACACACATTCAATGACAATGGTTGGTGAAAGAAAAAAGAGCACACATGCAATGACAGTGGTGGATACATGTGTGGATTGTGAAGAGAACACACATGCAGTGACACTGGTGGATCCATATGTGGTATGTGAGAAGAACGGTCATGAAATGATTCCAGTTGTTGATAGTAAATGTAACACACATGCAATGACCTTTGGTGGATCCATATCTGGTATGTGACAAGAAAACACATGCAATGACTCGAGTTGTTGTTACTGAAAATAACACTCCCTCCGTCCCAAAATAAGTGATTTGAGTTTGTCTACATTCATGTATCTATATACTAAAGCGTGTCTAGATACGTCGAATCTAGAAAACCCGTCACTTATTTTGGGATGGAGTGAGCATAATGACACAATATGGTGGATCCATGTGTTGTCTCTGAAGAGAACACACATTTCAATGACACTGGTGGATCCATATGTGGTATGTGAAAAGAACACACATGCAATGACTCTAGTTGTTGTTACTAAAAAGAACACACATGCAGTGACACTGGTGGATCCATAGGTGGTATGTGAAAAGAACACACATTTCAGTGACTCTGGTTGTTGGTACTAAAAAGAACACACATGCAATGACACTGGTGGATCCATAGGTGGTGTGAAAAGAACACACATTTCAATGACTCTGGTTGTTGTTACTAAAAAGAACACACATGCAATGACACTGGTGGATCCATAGGTGGATTGTGAAAAGAGCACACATGCAATGACATTGGTCGATCCATATGTGGTATGTGAAAAGAACACACATGCAATGACTCCAGTTGTTGTTAGTGAAAAGAACATACATGCAATGACACTGGTGGATCCATGTGTGGTCTCTAAAAAGAACACACATTTCAATGACACAAGTGGATCCATATGTGGTATGTGAAAAGAACACACATGCAATGACTCTGGTTGTTTTTACTAAAAAGAACACACATGCAATGACACTGGTGGATCCATAGGTGGTATGTGAAAAGAACACACATTTCAATGACTTTGGTTGTTGTTACTAAAAAGAACACACATGCAATGACCCTAGTCGATCCATATGTGGATTGTGAAATAAGCACACATGTAATGCCACTGGTGGATCCATATGTGGTATGTGAAAAGAACACACATGCAATGACTCTGGTTGTTGTTAGTGAAAAGAACACACATGCAATGAAACTGGTGGATCCATAAGTGGATTGTGAAAAGAACACACATGCAATGACACTGGTGGATCCATATGTGGTATGTGAAAAGAACACACATGAAATGACTCTGGTTGTTGTTAGTGAAAACAACACACATGCAATGACACTAGTGGATCCATAGGTGGTATGTCAAAAGAACACACATTTCAATGACTCTGGTTGTTGTTACTAAAAAGAACACTCATGCAATGACACTGGTGGATCCATAGGTGGATTGTGAAATGAGCACACATGCAATGACACTGGTGGATCCATATGTGGTAGGTGAAAAGAACACACATGCAATGACTCCAGTTGTTGTTAGTGAAAAGAACATACATGCAATGACACTGGTGGATCTATGTGTGGTCTCTAAAAAGAACACACATTTCAATGACACTAGTGTATCCATATGTGGTATGTGAAAAGAACACACATGCAATGACTCTGGTTGTTTTTACTAAAAAGAACACACATGCAATGACACTGGTGGATCCATAGGTGGTATGTGAAAAGAACACACATTTCAATGACTCTAGTTGTTGTTACTAAAAAGAACACACATGCAATGACACTGGTGGATCCATATGTGGATTGTGAAAAGAGCACACATGTAATGACACTAGTGGATCCATATGTGGTATGTGAAAAGAACACACATGCAATGACTCCAGTTGTTGTTAGTGAAAAGAACATACATGCAATGACACTGGTGGATCCATGTGTGGTATGTGAAAAGAACACACATGCAATGACTCTGGTTATTGTCAGTGAAAAGAACATACATGCAATGACACTGGTGGATCCATAGGTCGATTGTGAAAAGAACACACATGCAATGACACTGGTGGATCCATGTGTGGTCTCTGAAGAGAACACACATGCAATGACTCTGGTTGTTGTTAGTAAAAAGAGCACACATGCAATGACACTGGTGGATCCATGTGTGGATTGTGAAGAGAACACACATGCAGTGACACTGGTGGATCCATATGTGGTATGTGAGAAGAACAGTCATGAAATGATTCCAGTTGTTGATAGTAAACGGAACACACATGGAATGACACTGGTGGATCCATATCTGGTATGTGACAAGAACACACATGCAATGACTCCAGTTGTTGTTAGTGAAAAGAACATACTCCCTCCGTCCCAAAATAAGTGACTTGAGTTTGTCTACATTCGCATGCATCTATATACTAAAACGTGTCTAGATACGTCCGAATCTAGAAAAACCCACGTCACTTATTTTGGGATGGAGTGAGTACATGCAATGACACTGGTGGATCCATGTGTTGTCTCTGAAGAGAACACACATTTCAATGACACTGGTGGATCCATACGTGGTATGTGAAAAGAACACACATGCAATGACTCTAGTTGTTGTTACTAAAAAGAACACACATGCAATGACACTGGTGGATCCATAGGTGGTATGTGAAAAGAACACACATTTCAGTGACTCTGGTTGTTGTTACTAAAAAGAACACACATGCAATGACACTGGTGGATCCATAGGTGGTATGTGAAAAGAACACACATTTCAATGACTCTGGTTGTTGTTACTAAAAAGAACACACATGCAATGACACTGGTGGATCCATAGGTGGATTGTGAAAAGAGCACACATGCACTGACATTGGTGGATCCATATGTGGTATGTGAAAAGAACACACATGCAATGACTCCAGTTGTTGTTAGTGAAAAGAACATACATGCAATGACACTGGTGGATCCATGTGTGTTCTCTAAAAAGAACACACATTTCAATGACACTAGTGGATCCATATGTGGTATCTGAAAAGAACACACATGCAATGACTCTGGTTGTTTTTACTAAAAAGAACACAGATGCAATGACACTGGTGGATCCATAGGTGGTATGTGAAAAGAACACACATTTCAATGACTTTGGTTGTTGTTACTAAAAAGAACACACATGCAATGACCCTAGTCGATCCATATGTGGATTGTGAAATAAGCACACGTGTAATGCCACTGGTGGATCCATATGTGGTATGTGAAAAGAACACACATGCAATGACTCTGGTTGTTGTTAGTGAAACGAACATACATGCAATAACACTGGTGGATCCATAGGCGGATTGTGAAAAGAACACACATGCAATGACACTCGTGGATCCATATGTGGTATGTGAAAAGAACACACATGCAATGACTCTGGTTGTTGTTAGTAAAAAGAACACACATGCAATGACACTAGTGGATCCATAGGTGGTATGTCAAAAGAACACACATTTCAATGACTCTGGTTGTTGTTACTAAAAAGAACACACATGCAATGACACTGGTGGATCCATAGGTGGATTGTGAAATGAGCACACATGCAATGACATTGGTGGATCCATATGTGGTATGTGAAAAGAACACAAATGCAATGACTCCAGTTGTTGTTAGTGAAAAGAACATACATGCAATGACACTGGTGGATCCATGTGTGGTCTCTAAAAAGAACACACATTTCAATGACACTAGTGGATCCATATGTGGTATGTGAAAAGAACACACATGCAATGACTCTGGTTGTTTTTACTAAAAAGACCACACATGCAATGACACTGGTGGATCCATAGGTGGTATGTGAAAAGAACACCCATGGAATGACTCTGGTTATTGTCAGCGAAAAGAACATACATGCAATGACACTATTGGACCCATAGGTCGATTGTGAAAACAACACACATGCAATGACACTGGTGGATCCATGTGTGGTCTCTGAAGAGAACACACATGCAATGACTCTAGTTGTTGTTAGTGAAAATAACACACATGCAATGACACTGGTGGATCCATAGGTGGATTGTGAAAAGAACACACATGCAATGACACTGGTGGATCCATATGTGGTATGTGAAAAGAACACACATGAAATGACTCTGGTTGTTGTTAGTGAAAAGAACACACATGCAATGACACTAGTGGATCCATAGGTGGTATGTCAAAAGAACACACATTTCAATGACTCTGGTTGTTGTTGCTAAAAAAAAACACATGCAATGACACTGGTGGATCCATAGGTGGATTGTGAAACGAGCACACATGCAATGACACTAGTGGATCCATATGTGGTAGGTGAAAAGAACACACATGCAATGACTCCAGTTGTTGTTAGTGAAAAGAACATACATGCAATGACACTGGTGGATCTATGTGTGGTCTCTAAAAAGAACACACATTTCAATGACACTAGTGTATCCATATGTGGTATGTGAAAAGAACACACATGCAATGACTCTGGTTGTTTTTACTAAAAAGAACACACATGCAATGACACTGGTGGATCCATAGGTGGTATGTGAAAAGAACACACATTTCAATGACTCTAGTTGTTGTTACTAAAAAGAACACACATGCAATGACACTGGTGGATCCATATGTTGATTGTGAAAAGAGCACACATGCAATGACACTGGTGGATCAATATGTGGTATGTGAAAATAACACACATGCAATGACTCTGGTTATTGTGAGTGAAAAGAACATACAGGCAATGACGCTGGTGGATCCATAGGTCGATTGTGAAAAGAACACACATGCAATGACACTGGTGGATCCATGTGTGGTCTCTGAAGAGAACACACATGCAATGACTCTGGTTGTTGTTAGTAAAAGAGCACACATGCAATGACACTGGTGGATCCATGTGTGGATTGTTAAAAGAACACACATACACTGACACTTGGTGGATCCATATGGTATGTGAGAAGAACAGTCATGAAATGATTCCAGTTGTTGATAGTAAACAGAACACACATGCAATGACACTGGTGGATCCATATCTGGTATGTGACAAGAACACACATGCAATGACTCCAGTTGTTGTTAGTGAAAAGAACATACTCCCTCCGTCCCAAAATAAGTGACTTGAGTTTGTCTACATTCGCATGCATCTATATACTAAAACGTGTCTAGATACGTCCGAATCTAGAAAAACCCACGTCACTTATTTTGGGATGGAGTGAGTACATGCAATGACACTGGTGGATCCATGTGTTGTCTCTGAAGAGAACACACATTTCAATGACACTGGTGGATCCATATGTGGTATGTGAAAAGAACACACATGCAATGACTCTAGTTGTTGTTACTAAAAAGAACACACATGCAGTGACACTGGTGGATCCATAGGTGGTATGCGAAAAGAACACACATTTCAGTGACTCTGGTTGTTGTGACTAAAAAGAACACACATGCAATAACACTGGTGGATCCATAGGTGGTATGTGAAAAGAACACACATTTCAATGACTCTGGTTGTTGTTACTAAAAAGAACACACATGCAATGACACTGGTGGATCCATAGGTGGATTGTGAAAAGAGCACACATGCACTAACATTGGTGGATCCATATGTGGTATGTGAAAAGAACACACATGCAATGACTCCAGTTGTTGTTAGTGAAAAGAATATACATGCAATGACACTG
The DNA here is from genome assembly GCA_023614405.1 of Avena insularis. Classification (NCBI taxonomy): domain Eukaryota; kingdom Viridiplantae; phylum Streptophyta; class Magnoliopsida; order Poales; family Poaceae; genus Avena; species Avena insularis. The sequence goes on from JAJUPC010000435.1 coordinate 78,574, forward strand.
GTGGATCCATGTGTGGTCTCTAAAAAGAACACAAATTTCAATGACACTAGTGGATCCATATGTGGTATGTGAAAAGAACACACATGCAATGACTCTGGTTGTTTTTACTAAAAAGAACACACATGCAATGACACTGGTGGATCCATTGGTGGTATGTGAAAAGAGCACACATTTCAATGACTTTGGTTGTTGTTACTAAAAATAACACACATGCAATGACCCTAGTTGATCCATATGTGGATTGTGAAATAAGCACACATGTAATGCCACTGGTGGATCCATATGTGGTATGTGAAAGGAACACACATGCAATGACTCTGGTTGTTGTTAGTGAAAAGACCACACATGCAATGACACTGGTGGATCCATAGGTGGATTGTGAAAAGAACACACATGCAATGACACTGGTGGATCCATATGTGGTATGTGAAAAGAACACACATGAAATGACTCTGGTTGTTGTTAGTGAAAAGAACACACATGCAATGACACTAGTGGATCCATAGGTGGTATGTCAAAAGAACACACATTTCAATGACTCTGGTTGTTGTTACTAAAAAGAACACACATGCAATGACACTGGTGGATCCATAGGTGGATTGTGAAATGAGCACACATGCAATGACATTGGTGGATCCATATGTGGTATGTAAAAAGAACACACATGCAATGACTCCAGTTGTTGTTATTGAAAAGAACATACATGCAATGACACTGGTGGATCCATGTGTGGTCTCTAAAAAGAACACACATTTCACTGACACTAGTGGATCCATATGTGGTATGTGAAAAGAACACACATGCAATGACTCTGGTTGTTTTTACTAAAAAGAACACACATGCAATGACACTGGTGGATCCATAGGTGGTATGTGAAAAGAACACACATTTCAATGACTTTGGTTGTTGTTACTAAAAAGAACACACATGCAATGACCCTAGTCGATCCATATGTGGATTGTGAAATAAGCACACATGTAATGCCACTGGTGGATCCATATGTGGTATGTGAAAAGAACACACATGCAATGACTCTGGTTGTTGTTAGTGAAAAGAAAACACATGCAATGACACTGGTGGATCCATAGGTGGATTGTGAAAAGAACACACATGCAATGACACTGGTGGATCCATATGTGGTATGTGAAAAGAACACACATGAAATGACTCTGGTTGTTGTTATTGAAAAGAACACACATGCAATGACACTAGTGGATCCATAGGTGGTCTGTCAAAAGAACACACATTTCAATGACTCTAGTTAATGTTACTAAAAAGAACAGACATGCAATGACACTGGTGGATCCATAGGTGGATTGTGAAATGAGCACACATGCAATGACACTGGTGGATCCATATGTGGTAGGTGAAAAGAACACACATGCAATGACTCCAGTTGTTGTTAGTGAAAAGAACATACATGCAATGACACTAGTGGATCTATGTGTGGTCTCTAAAAAGAACACACATTTCAATGACACTAGTGTATCCATATGTGGTATGTGAAAAGAACACACATGCAATGACTCTGGTTGTTTTTACTAAAAAGAACACACATGCAATGACACTGGTGGATCCATAGGTGGTATGTGAAAAGAACACACATTTCAATGACTCTGGTTGTTGTTACTAAAAAGAACACACATGCAATGACACTGGTGGTTCCATAGGTGGATTGTGAAAGAGCACACATGCAATCACATTGGTGGATACATATGTGGTATGTGAAAAGAACACACATGCAATGACTCCAGTTCTTGTTAGTGAAAAGAACATACATGCAATGACACTGGTGGATCCATGTGTGGTCTCTAAAAAGAACACACATTTCAATGACACTAGTGGATCCATATGTGGTATGTGAAAAGAACACACATGCAATGACTTTGGTTGTTTTTACTAAAAAGAACACACATGCAATGACACTGGTGGATCCATAGGTGGTATGTGAAAAGAACACACATTTCAATGACTTTGGTTGTTGCTACTAAAAAGCACACACATGCAATGACCCTAGTCGATCCATATGTGGATTGTGAAATAAGCACACATGTAATGCCACTGGTGGATCCATATGTGGTATGTGAAAAGAACACACATGCAATGACTCTGGTTGTTGTTAGTGAAAAGAACACACATGCAATGACACTGGTGGATCCATAGGTGGATTGTGAAAAGAACACACATGCAATGACACTGGTGGATCCATATGTATTATGTGAAAAGAACACACATGAAATGACTCTGGTTGTTGTTAGTGAAAAGAACACACATGCAATGACACTAGTGGATCCATAGGTGGTATGTCAAAAGAACACACATTTCAATGACTCTGGTTGTTGTTACTAAAAAGAACACACATGCAATAACACTGGTGGATCCATAGGTGGATTGTGAAATGAGCACACATGCAATGACACTGGTGGATCCATATGTGGTAGGTGAAAAGAACACACATGCAATGACTCCAGTTGTTGATAGCGAAAAGAACATACATGCAATGACACTGGTGGATCTATGTGTGGTCTCTAAAAAGAACACACATGCAATGACTCTGGTTGCTTTTACTAAAAAGAACACACATGCAATGACACTAGTGGATCCATAGGTGGTATGTGAAAAGAACACACATTTCAATGACTCTAGTTGTTGTTACTAAAAAGAACACACATGCAATAACACTGGTGGATCCATATGTGGATTGTGAAAAGAGCACACATGCAATGACACTGGTGGATCCATATGTGGTATGTGAAAAGAACACACATGCAATGACTCTGGTTATTGTCAGTGAAAAGAACATACATGCAATGACACTGGTGGATCCATAGGTCGATTGTGAAAAGAACACACATGCAATGACACTGGTGGATCCATGTGTGGTCTCTAAAGAGAACACACATGCAATGACTCTGGTTGTTGTTAGTAAAAAGAGCACACATGCAATGACACTGGTGGATCCATGTGTGGATTGTGAAAAGAACACACATGCAATGACACTGGTGGATCCATATGTGGTATGTGAGAAGAACACACATGAAATGAATCCAGTTGTTGATACTAAAAAGAACACACATGCAATGTCACTGGTGGATCCATAGCTGGTATGTGAAAAGAACACACATGCAATGACTCCAGTTGTTGTTAGTGAAAAGAACATACTCCTGTCCCAAAATACGTGACTTGAGTTTGTCTACATGTATCTATATACTAAAACATGTCTATCTAGAAAAACCCACGTCACTTATTTTAGGATGGAGTGAGTACATGCAATGACACTGGTGGATCCATGTGTTGTCTCTAAAGAGAACACACATTTCAATGACACTGGTGGATCCATATGTGGTATGTGAAAAGAACACACATGCAATGACTCTAGTTGTTGTTACTAAAAAGAACACACATGCAATGACACTGGTGGATCCATAGGTGGTATGTGAAAAGAACACACATTTTAGTGACTCTGGTTGTTGTTACTAAAAAGAACACACATGCAATGACACTGGTGGATCCATAGGTGGTATGTGAAAAGAACACACATTTCAATGACTCTGGTTGTTGTTAGTAAAAAGAACACACATGCAATGACACTGGTGGATCCATAGGTGGATTGTGAAAAGAGCACACATGCAATGACATTGGTGGATCCATATGTGGTATGTGAAAAGAACACACATGCAATGACTCCAGTTGTTGTTAGTGAAAAGAACATACATGCAATGACACTGGTGGATCCATGTGTGGTCTCTAAAAAGAACACACATTTCAATGACACTAGTGGATCCATATGTGGTATGTGAAAAGAACACACATGCAATGACTCTGGTTGTTTTTACGAAAAAGAACACACATGCAATGACACTGGTGGATCCATAGGTGGTATGTGAAAAGAACACACATTTCAATGACTTTGGTTGTTGTTACTAAAAAGAACACACATGCAATGACCCTAGTCGACCATATGTGGATTGTGAAATAAGCACACATGTAATGCTACTGGTGGATCCATATGTGGTATGTGAAAAGAACACACATGCAATGACTCTGGTTGTTGTTAGTGAAAAGAACACACATGCAATGACACTGGTGGATCCATAGGTGGATTGTGAAAAGAACACACATGCAATGACACTGGTGGATCCATATGTGTTATGTGAAAAGAACACACATGAAATGACTCTGGTTGTTGTTAGTGAAAAGAACACACATGCAATGACACTAGTGGATCCATAGGTGATGATGCAATGACACTGGTGGATTCATATTTCGCTTTGATACTTTGCTCAAAGCTTTGAAATCACTTGTGTTTGGATTCTCAACAATAAAAGTACTTTTCTCAACAACAAGTAGCACAAAGGCTAGGGTTTTCATACATAAAATAATGAGCCACAAATGCTCCTATTTCTAAAGTGATTTTGAGAAAAACACTAGATGATGATGGATGCATGGATGATATGAATGAGTTTTGGAATTTCAATTTAGGGATGTTACAAACACACATGCAATTACACAGGTGGATCCATAGGTGGATTGTGAAAAGAGCACACATGCAATGACACTGGTGGATCCATATGTGGTATGTGAAAAGAACACACATGAAATGACTCCAGTTGTTGTTAGTGAAAAGAACATACATGCAATGACACTGGTGGATCCATGTGTTGTCTCTGAAGAGAACACATATTTCAATTACACTGGTGGATCCATATGTGGTATGTGAAAAGAACACACATGCAATGCCTCTAGTTGTTGTTACTAAAAAGAACACACATGCAATGAGACTGGTGGATCCATAGGTGGTATATGAAAAGAACACACATTTCAATGACTCTGGTTGTTGTTACTAAAAAGAACACAAATGCAATGACACTGGTGGATCCATAGGTGGATTGTGAAAAGAGCACACATGCAATGACACTGGTGGATCCATATGTGGTATGTGAAAAGAACACACATGCAATGTCTCTAGTTGTTGTTAGTGAAAAGAACATACATGCAATGACACTGGTGGATCCATGTGTGGATTGTGAAAAGAACACACATGCAATGACACTGGTGAATCCATATGTGGTATGTGAAAAGAACACACATGCAATGACTCTAGTTGTTGTTATTAAAAAGAACACACATGCAATGACACTAGTGGATCCATGTGTGGTCTCTAAAAAGAACACACATTTCAATGACACTAGTGGATCCATATGTGGTATGTGAAAAGAACACACATTTCAATGACTCACTTGTTGTTAGTAAAAAAACACACATGCAATGACACTGGTGGATCCAAAGGTGGATTGTGAAAAGAGCACACATTTTAATGACTCTGGTTGTTGTTAGTAAAAAGAACACACATGCAATGACACTGGTGGATCCATGTGTGGTCTCTGAAGAGAACACACATACAGTGACTCTACTTGTTGTTAGTAAAAAGTGCACACATGCAATGACACTGGTGGATCCATGTGTGGATTATGAAGAGAACACACATGCAATGACACTGGTGGATGCATATGTGGTATGTGAGAAGAACAGTCATGAAATGATTCCAGTTGTTGTTAGTAAAAAGAACACACATGCAATGACACTGGTGGATCCATAGGTGGATTTTGAAAAGAGCACACATGCAATGACACTTGTGGATCCATATGTGGTATGTTAAAAGAACACACATGCAATGACTCCAGTTGTTGTTAGTGAAAAGAACATACATGCAATGACACTGGTGGATCCATGTGTGGTCTCTAAAAAGAACACACATTTCAATGACACTAGTGGATCCATATGTGGTATGTGAAAAGAACACACATGCAATGACTCTGGTTGTTTTTACGAAAAAGAACACACATGCAATGACACTGGTGGATCCATAGGTGGTATGTGAAAAGAACACACATTTCAATGACTTTGGTTGTTGTTACTAAAAAGAACACACATGCAATGACACTAGTGGATCCATATGTGGATTGTGAAATAAGCACACATGTAATGCTACTGGTGGATCCATATGTGGTATGTGAAAAGAACACACATGCAATGACTCCAGTTGTTGTTAGTGAAAAGAACACACATGCAATGACACTGGTGGATCCATGTGTGGAATCTGAAAAGAACACACATTCAATGACACTTGTGGATCCATATGTGGTATGTGAAAAGAACACACATGCAATGACTCTGGTTGTTGTTAGTGAAAAGAACACACATGCAATGACACTAGTGGATCCATAGGTGATGATGCAATGACACTGGTGGATTCATATTTCGCTTTGATACTTTGCTCAAAGCTTTGAAATCACTTGTGTTTGGATTCTCAACAATAAAAGTACTTTTCTCAACAACAAGTAGCACAAAGGCTAGGGTTTTCATACATAAAATAATGAGCCACAAATGCTCCTATTTCTAAAGTGATTTTGAGAAAAACACTAGATGATGATGGATGCATGGATGATATGAATGAGTTTTGGAATTTCAATTTAGGGATGTTACAAACACACATGCAATAACACTGGTGGATCCATAGGTGGATTGTGAAAAGAGCACACATGCAATGACACTGGTGGATCCATATGTGGTATGTGAAAAGAACACACATGCAATGACTCTAGTTGTTGTTAGTGAAAAGAACATACATGCAATGACACTGGTGGATCCATGTGTGGTCTCTAAAGAGAACACACATTTAAATGACACTAGTGGATCCATATGTGGTATGTTAAAAGAACACACATGCAATAACTCTAGTTGTTGCTAGTAAAAATAACACACATGCAATGAAACTGGTGGATCCATAGGTGGTATGTGAAAAGAACACACATTTCAATGACACTGGTGGATCCATATGTTGTTACTAAAAAGAACACACATGCAATGACACTAGTGGATCCATAGGTGGATTGTGAAAAGAATACACATGCAATGACACTGGGATCCATAGGTGGTATGTAAAAAGAACACACATGCAATGTCTCTAGTTGTTGTTAGTGAAAAGAACATACATGCAATGACACTAGTGGATCCATGTGGATTGTGAAAAGAACACACATGCAATGACACTGGTGGATCCATATGTGGTATGTGAAAAGAACACACATGCAATGACTCTATTTGTTATTAAAAGAACACACATGCAATGACACTAGTGGATCCATGTGTGGTCTCTAAAAAGAATACACATTTCAATGACACTAGTGGATCCATATGTGGTATGTGAAATGAACACACATTACAATGACTCATTGTTGTTAGTAAAAACACACATGCAATGACACTGGTGGATCCAAAGGTGGATTGTGAAAAGAGCACACATTTTAATGACTCTGGTTGTTGTTAGTAAAAAGAACACACATGCAATGACACTGGTGGATCCATGTGTGGTCTCTAAAGAGAACACACATGCAATGACTCTACTTGTTGTTAGTAAAAAGAGCACACATGCAATGACACTAGTGGATCCATGTGTGGATTATGAAGAAACACACATGCAATGACACTGGTGGATCCATATGTGGTATGTGAGAAGAACGATCATGATATGATTCCAGTTGTTGTTAGTAAAAAGAACACACATGCAATGACACTGTGGATCCATAGGTGGATTTTGAAAAGAGCACACATGCAATGACACTTGTGGATCCATATGTGGTATGTGAAAAGAACACACATGCAATGACTCCAGTTGTTGTTAGTGAAAAGAACATACTCCCTCCAGCCCAAAATAAGTGACTTGAGTTTGTCTACATTCGCATGTATCTATATAATAAAACGTGTCTAGATACATCCGAATCTAGAAAAACCCACGTCACTTATTTTGGGATGGAGGGAGTACATGCAATGACACTGGTGGATCCATGTGTTGTCTCTAAAGAGAACACACATTTCAATGACACTGGTGGATCCATATGTGGTATGTGAAAAGAACACACATTTCAATGACTCTAGTTGTTGTTACTAAAAAGAACACACATGCAATGACACTGGTGGATCCATAGGTGGTATGTGAAAAGAACACACATTTCCATGAGTCTGGTTGTTGTTACTAAAAAGAACACACATGCAATGACACTGGTGGATCCATATGTGGATTGTGAAAAGGGCACACATGCAATGACACTGGTGGATCCATATGTGGTATGTGAAAACAACACACATGCAATGACTCCAGTTGTTGTTAGTGAAAAGAACATAGATGCACTAACACTGGTGGATCCATAGGTGTATTGTGAAAAGAACACACATGCAATGACACTGGTGGATCCATATGTGGTATGTGAAAAGAACACACATGAAATGACTCTGGTTGTTGTTAGTGAAAAAACACACATGCAATGACACTGGTGGTTCCATAGGTGGTATGTCAAAAGAACACACATTTCAATGACTCTGGTTGTTGTTACCAAAAAGAACACACATGTAATGACACTGGTGGATCCATAGGTGGATTGTGAAATGAGCACACATGCAATGACACGGGTGGATCCATATGTGGTATGTGAAAAGAACACACATGCAATGACTCCAGTTGTTGTTAGTGAAAAGAACATACATGCAATGACACTGGTGGATCTATGTGCGGTCTCTAAAAAGAACACACATTTCAATGACCCTAGTGTATCCATATGTGGTATGTGAAAAGAACACACATGCAATGACTCTGGTTGTTTCTACTAAAAAGAACACACATCCAATGACACTGGTGGATCCATATGTGGATTGTGAAAAGAGCACACATGCAATGACACTGGTGGATCCATATGTGGTATGTGAAAAGAACACACATGCAATGACTCTGGTTATTGTTAGTGAAAAGAACATACATGCAATGACACTGGTGGATCCATAGGTGGATTGTCAAAAGAACACACATGCAATGACACTGGTGGATCCATATGTGGTATGTGAAAAGAACACACATGCAATGACTCTGGTTGTTGTTATTGAAAAGAACACTCATGCAATGACACTGGTGGATGGATGTGTGGTCTCTAAAAAGAGCACACATTTCAATGACACTAGTGGATCCATATGTGGTATGTGAAAAGAACACACATTTCAATGACTCAGTTGTTGTTACTAAAAAGAACACACATGCAATGACACTGGTGGATCCAAAGGTGGATTGTGAAAAACGCACACATTTCAATGACTCTGGTTGTTGTTAGTAAAAAAGAACACACAAGCAATGACACTGGTGGATCCATGTGTGGTCTCTGAAGAGAACACACATGCAATGACTCTGGTTGTTGTTAGTAAAAAGAACACACATGCAATGACACTGGTGGATCCATGTGTGGATTGTGAAGCGAACACACATGCAATGACACTGGTGATCCATATGTGGTATGTGAGAAGAACAGTCATGAAATGATTCCAGTTGTTGTTAGTAAAAACAACGCACATGCAATGATACTGGTGGATCCATAGGTGGATTGTGAAAAGAGCACACATGCAATGACACTTGTGGATCCATATGTGGTATGTGAAAAGAACACACATGCAATGACTCCAGTTGTTGTTAGTGAAAAGAACATACTCCCTCCGTCCCAAAATAAGTGACTTGAGTTTGTCTACATTCGCATGTATCTATATACTAAAACATGTCTAGATACATCCGAATCTAGAAAAACCCACGTCACTTATTTTGGGATGGAGGGAGTACATGCAATGACACTGGTGGATCCATGTGTTGTCTCTAAAGAGAACACACATTTCAACGACACTGGTGGATCCATATGTGGTATGTGAAAAGAACACACATGCAATGACTCTGGTTGTTGTTACTAAAAAGAACACACATGCAGTGACACTGGTGGATCCATAGGTGGTATGTGAAAAGAACACACATTTCAATGACTCTGGTTGTTGTTACTAAAAAGAACACACATGCAATGACACTGGTGGATCCATAGGTGCAATGTGAAAATAACACACATTTCAATGAGTCTGGTTGTTGTTACTAAAAAGAACACACATGCAATGACACTGGTGGATCCATATGTGGATTGTGAAAAGAGCACACATGCAATGACACTGGTGGATCCATATGTGGTATGTGAAAAGAACACACATGCAATGACTCTAGTTGTTATTAGTGAAAAGAACATACATGCAATGACACTGGTGGATCCATAGGTGTATTGTGAAAAGAACACACATGCAATGACACTGGTGGATCGATATGTGGTATGTGAAAAGAACACACATGAAATGACTCTGGTTGTTGTTAGTGAAAAGAACACACATGCAATGACACTGGTGGATCCATAGGTGGTATGTCAAAAGAACACACATTTCAATGACTCTGGTTGTTGTTACTAAAAAGAACACACATGCAATGACACTGGTGGATCCATAGGTGGATTGTGAAATGAGCACACATGCAATGACACTGGTGGATCCATATGTGGTATGTGAAAAGAACACACATGCAATGACTCCAGTTGTTGTTAGTGAAAAGAACATACATGCAATGACACTGGTGGATCTATGTGTGGTCTCTAAAAAGAAAACACACATTTCAATGACTCTGGTGGATCCATATGTGGTATATGAAAAGAACACACATGCAATGACTCTGGTTGTTTTTACTAAAAAGAACACACATGCAATGACACTGGTGGATCCATATGTGGATTGTGAAAAGAGCACACATGCAATGACACTGGTGGATCCATATGTGGTATGTGAAAAGAACACACATGCAATGACACTGGTTATTGTTAGTGAAAAGAACATACATGCAATGACACTGGTGGATCCATGTGTTGTCCCTGAAGAGAACACAAATTTCAATGACACTGGTGGATCCATATGTGGTATGTGAAAAGAACACACATGCAATGACTCTGGTTGTTGTTACTAAAAAGAACACACATGCAGTGACACTGGTGGATCCATAGGTTGTATGTGAAAAGAACACACATTTCAATGACTCTGGTTGTTGTTACTAAAAAGAACACACATGCAATGACACTAGTGGATCCATAGGTGGTATGTGAAAAGAACACACATTTCAATGACTCTGGTTGTTGTTACTAAAAAGAACACACATGCAATGACATTGGTGGATCCATATGTCGATTGTGAAAAGAGCATACACGCAATGACACTGGTGGATCCATATGTGGTATGTGAAAAGAACACACATGCAATGACTCCAGTTGTTGTTAGTGAAAAGAACATACATGCAATGACACTGGTGGATCCATAGGTGGATTGTGAAAAGAGCACACATGCAATGACACTAGTGGATCCATATGTGGTATGTGAAAAGAACACACATGCAATGACTCTGGTTATTCTTAGTGAAAAGAACATACATGCAATGAAACTGGTGGATCCATAGGTGGATTGTGAAAAGAACAGACATGCAATGACACAGGTGGATCCATATGTGGTATGTGAAAAGAACACACATGAATGACTCTGGTTGTTGTTATTGAAAAGAACACACATGCAATGACACTGGTGGATCCATGTGTGGTCTCTAAAAAGAACACAAATTTCAATGACACTAGTGGATCCATATGTGGTATGTGAAAAGAACACACATTTCAATGACTCAGTTGTTGTTAGTAAAGAGAACACAAATGCAATGACACTGGTGGATCCAAAGGTGGATTGCGAAAAGAGCACACATTTCAATGACTCTAGTGGTTTCTTAGTAAAAGAACGCACATGCAATGACACTGGTGGATCCATGTGTGGTCTCTGAAGAGAACACACATGCAATGACTCTGGTTGTTGTTAGTAAAAAGAGCACACGTGCAATGACACTGGTGGATCCATGTGTGGATTGTGAAGAGAACACACATGCAGTGACACTGGTGGATCCATATGTGGTATGTGAGAAGAACAGTCATGAAATGATTCCAGTTGTTGATAGTAAACAGAACACACATGCAATGACACTGGTGGATCCATATCTGGTATGTGACAAGAACACACATGCAATGACTCCAGTTGTTGTTAGTGAAAAGAACATACTCCCTCCGTCCCAAAATAAGTGACTTGAGTTTGTCTACATTCGCATGTATCTATATACTAAAACGTGTCTAGATACGTCCGAATCTAGAAAAACCCACATCACTTATTTTGGGATGGAGTGAGTACATGTAATGACACTGGTGGATCCATGTGTTGTCACTGAAGAGAACACACATTTCAATGACACTGGTGGATCCATATGTGGTATGTGAAAAGAACACACATGCAATGACTCTAGTTGTTGTTACTAAAAAGAACACACATGCAGTGACACTTGTGGATCCATAGGTGGTATGTGAAAAGAACACACATTTCAGTGACTCTGGTTGTTGTTACAAAAAAGAACACACATGCAATGACACTGGTGGATCCATAGGTGGTATGTGATAAGAACACACATTTCAATGACTCTGGTTGTTGTTACTAAAAAGAACACACATGCAATGACACTGGTGGATCCATAGGTGGATTGTGAAAAGAGCACACATGCAATGACATTGGTGGATCCATATGTGGTATGTGAAAAGAACAGACATGCAATGACTCCAGTTGTTGTTAGTGAAAAGAACATACATGCAATGACACTGGTGGATCCATTCGTGGTCTCTAAAAAGAACACACATTTCAATGAAACTAGTGGATCCATATGTGGTATGTGAAAAGAACACACATGCAATGACTCTGGTTGTTTTTACTAAAAAGAACACACATGAAGTGACACTGGTGGATCCATTGGTGGTATGTGAAAAGAACACATTTTTCAATGACTCTGGTTGTTGTTACTAAAAAGAACACACATGAATGACACTGGTGGATCCATAGGTGGTATGTGAAAAGAACACACATTTCAATGACTCTGGTTGTTGTTACTAAAAAGAACAGACATGCAAAGACACTGGTGGATCCATATGTGGATTGTGAAAAGAGCACAAATGCAATGACACTGGTGGATCCATATGTGGTATGTGAAAAGAACACACATGCAATGACTCAAGTTGTTGTCAGTGAAAAGAACATACATGCAATGACACTGGTGGATCCATAGGTGTATTGTGAAAAGAACACACATGCAATGACACTAGTGGATCCATATGTGGTATGTGAAAAGAACACACATGAAATGACTCTGGTTGTTGTTAGTGAAAAGAACACACATGCAATGACACTGGTGGATCCATAGGTGGTATGTCAAAAGAACACACATTTCAATGACTCTGGTTGTTGTTACTAAAAAGAACACACATGCAATGACACTGGTGGATCCATAGTTGGATTGTGAAATGAGCTCACATGCAATGACACTGGTGAATCCATATGTGGTATGTGAAAAGAACACACATGCAATGACTCCAGTTGTTGTTACTGAAAAGAACATACATGCAATGACACTGGTGGATCTATGTGTGGTCTCTAAAAGGAACACACATTTCAACGACACTAGAGTATCCATATGTGGTATGTGAAAAGAACACACATGCAATGACTCTGGTTGTTTTTACTAAAAAGAACACACATGCAATGACACTGGTGGATCCATAGGTGGATTGTGAAAAGAGCACACATGCAATGACACTGGTGGATCCATATGTGGTATGTGAAAAGAACACACATGCAATGACACTGGTGGATCCATATGTGGTATGTGAAAAGAACACACATGCAACGACTCTGGTTATTGTTAGTGAAAAGAACATACATGCAATGACACTGGTGGATCCATAGGTGGATTGTGAAAAGAACACACATGCAATGACATCAGGATCTATGTGTTGTCACTGAAGAGAACACACATGCAATGACTCTGGTTGTTGTTAGTAAAAAGAACACACATGCAATGACACTGGTGGATCCATGTGTGGATTGTGAAGAGAACACACATGCAGTGACACTGGTGGATCCATATGTGGTATGTGAGAAGAACAGTCATGAAATGATTCCAGTTGTTGATAGTAAACAGAACACACATGCAATGACACTGGTGGATCCATATCTGGTATGTGACAAGAACACACATGCAATGACTCCAGTTGTTGTTAGTGAAAAGAACATACTCCCTCCGTCCCAAAATAAGTGACTTGAGTTTGTCTACATTCGCATGTATCTATGTACTAAAACGTGTCTAGATACGTCCGAATCTAGAAAAACCCACGTCACTTATTTTGGGATGGAGTGAGTACATGCAATGACACTGGTGGATCCATGTGTTGTCTTTGAAGAGAACACACATTTCAATGACACTGGTGGATCCATATGTGGTATGTGAAAAGAACACACATGCAATGACTCTAGTTGTTGTTACTAAAAAGAACACACATGCAGTGACACTGGTGGATCCATAGGTGGTATGTGAAAAGAACACACATTTCAGTGACTCTGGTTGTTGTTACTAAAAAGAACACACATGCAATGACACTGGTGGATCCATAGGTGGTATGTGAAAAGAACACACATTTCAATGACTCTGGTTGTTGTTACTAAAAAGAACACACATGCAATGACACTGGTGGATCCATAGGTGGATTGTGAAAAGAGCACACATGCAATGACATTGGTGGATCCATACGTGGTTTGTGAAAAGAACACACATGCAATGACTCCAGTTGTTTTTAGTGAAAAGAACATACATGCAATGACACTGGTGGATCCATGTGTGGTCTCTAAAAAGAACACACATTTCAATGAAACTAGTGGATCCATATGTGGTATGTGAAAAGAACACACATGCAATGACTCTGGTTGTTGTTACTAAAAAGAACACACATGCAATGACACTGGTGGATCCATAGGTGGTATGTGAAAAGAACACACATTTCAATGACTCTGGTTGTTGTTACTAAAAAGAACACACATGCAATGACACTAGTGGATCCATATGTGGATTGTGAAAAAAGCACACATGTAATGCCACTGGTGGATCCATATGTGGTTTGTGAAAAGAACACACATGCAATGCCTCTGGTTGTTGTTAGTGAAAAGAACATACATGCAATGACACTGGTGGATCCATGGGTGTATTGTGAAAAGAACACACATGCAATGACACTGGTGGATCCATATGTGGTATGTCAAAAGAACACACATGAAATGACTCTGGTTGTTGTTAGTGAAAAGAACACACATGCAATGACACTGGTGGATCCATAGGTGGTATGTCAAAAGAACACACATTTCAATGACTCTGGTTGTTGTTACTAAAAAGAACACACATGCAATGACACTGGTGGATCCATAGGTGGATTGTGAAATGAGCTCACATGGAATGACACTGGTGGATCCATATGTGGTATGTGAAAAGAACACACATGCAATGACTCCAGTTGTTGTTAGTGAAAAGAACATACATGCAATGACACTGGTGGATCTATGTGTGGTCTCTAAAAAGAACACACATTTCAACGACACTAGTGAATCCATATGTGGTATGTGAAAAGAACACACATGCAATGACTCTGGTTGTTTTTACTAAAAAGAACACACATGCAATGACACTGGTGGATCCATAGGTGGTAAGTGAAAAGAACACACATTTCAATGACTAGTTGTTGTTACTAAAAAGAACACACATGCAATGACACTGGTGGACCCATATGTGGATTGTGAAAAGAGCACACATGCAATGACACTGGTGGATCCATATGTGCTTTGTGAAAAGAACACACATGCAATGACTCTGGTTATTGTTAGTGAAAAGAACATACATGCAATGACACTGGTGGATCCATATGTGGATTGTGAAAAGAACACACATGCAATGACACTGGTGGATCCACGTGTGGTCTTTGAAGAGAACACACATGCAATGACTCTGGTTGTTAGTAAAAAGAGCACACATGCAATGACACTGGTGGACCCATGTGTGGATTGTGAAGAGAACACACATGCAGTGACACTGGTGGATCCATATGTGGTATGTGAAAAGAACAGTCATGAAATGATTCCAGTTGTTGATAGTAAACAGAACACACATGCAATGACACTGGTGGATCCATATCTGGTATGTGACAAGAACAGACATGCAATGACTCCAGTTGTTGTTAGTGAAAAGAACATACTCCCTCCGTCCCAAAAGAAGTGACTTGAGTTTGTCAACATTCGCATGTATCTATATACTAAAACGTGTCTAGATACGTCCGAATCTAGAAAAACCCATGCAATGACACTGGTGGATCCATGTGTTGTCTTTGAAGAGAACACACATTTCAATGACACTGGTGGATCCATATGTGGTATGTGAAAAGAACACACATGCAATGACTCTAGTTGTTGTTACTAAAAAGAACACACATGCAGGGACACTGGTGGATCCATAGGTGGTATGTGAAAAGAACACACATTTCAGTGACTCTGGTTGTTGTTACTAAAAATAATACACATGCAATGACACTGGTGGATCCATAGGTGTTATGTGAAAAGAACACACATTTGAATGACTCTGGTTGTTGTTACTAAAAAGAACAGACATCCAATGACACTGGTGGATCCATATGTGGATTGTGAAAAGAGCACACATGTAGTGACACTAGTGGATGCATATGTGGTATGTGAAAAGAACACACATGCAATGACTCAAGTTGTTGTTAGTGAAAACAACATACATGCAATGAGACTGGTGGATCCATAGGTGTATTGTGAAAAGAACACACATGCAATGACACTGGTGGATATATATGTGGTATGTGAAAAGAACACACATGAAATGACTCTGGTTGTTGTTAGTAAAAAGAACACACATGCAATGACACTGGTCGATCCATAGGTGGTATGTCAAAAGAACACACATTTCAATGACTCTGGTTGTTGTTACTAAAAAGAACACACATGCAATGACACTAGTGGATCCATAGGTGGATTGTGAAATGAGCACACATGCAATGACACTGGTGGATTCATATGTGGTATGTGAAAAGAACACACATGCAATGACTCCAGTTGTTGTTAGTGAAATGAACATACATGCAATGACACTGGTGGATCTATGTGTGGTCTCTAAAAAGAACACACATTTCAATGACACTAGTGTATCCATACGTGGTATGTGAAATGAACACACATGCAATGACTCGGGTTATTTTTACTAAAAAGAACACACATGCAATGACACTGGTGGATCCATAGGTGGTATGTGATAAGAACAAACATTTCAATCACTCTAGTTGTTGTTACTAAAAAGAACACACATGCAATGACACTGCTGGATCCATATGTGGATTATGAAAAGAGCACACATGCAATGACACTGGTGGATCCATATGTGGTATGTGAAAAGAACACACATGCAATGACTCTGGTTATTGTTAGTGAAAAGAACATACATGCAATGACACTGGTGGATCCATAGGTGGATTGTGAAAAGAACACACATGCAATGACACTGGTGGATCCATATGTGGTATGTGAAAAGAACACACAAGCAATGACTCTGGTTGTTGTTATTGAAAAGAACACTCATGCAATGACACTGGTGGATCCATGTGTGGTCTCTAAAAAGAACACACATTTCAATGACACTAGTGGATCCTTATGTGCTATGTGAAAAGAACACACATTTCAATGACTCAGTTGTTGTTAGTAAAAAGAACACACATGCAATGACACCGGTGGATCCAAAGGTGGATTCTGAAAAGAGCGCACATTTCAATGACTCTGGTTGTTGTTAGTAAAAAGAACACACATGCAATGACACTAGTGGATCCATGTGTGGTCTCTGAAGAGAACACACATGCAATGACTCTGGTTGTTGTTAGTAAAAAGAGCACACATGCAATGACACTAGTGGATCCATGTGTGGATTGTGAAGAGAACACACATGCAATGACACTAGTGGATCCATATGTGGTATGTGAGAAGAACAGTCATGAAATGACTCTAGTTTTTGTTAGTAAAAAGAACACACAAGCAATGACACTGGTGGATCCATAGGTGGATTGTGAAAAGAGCACACATGCAATGACACTTGTGGATCCATATGTGGTATGTGAAAAGAACACACATACAATGACTCCAGTTGTTGTTAGTGAAAAGAACATACTCCCTCCGTCCCAAAATAAGTGACTTGAGTTTGTCTACATTCGCATGTATCAATATACTAAAACGTGTCTAGATACATCCGAATCTAGAAAAACCAACGTCACTTATTTTGGGATGGAGGGAGTACATGCAATGACACTGGTGGATCCATGTGTTGTCTCTGAAGAGAACAGAAATTTCAATGACATTGGTGGATCCATATGTGGTATGTGAAAAGAACACACACGCAATGACTCTGGTTGTTGTTACTAAAAAGAACACACATGTAGTGACACTGGTGGATCCATAGGTGGTATGTGAAAACAACACACATTTCAATGACTCTGGTTGTTGTTAATAAAAAGAACACACATGCAATGACACTGGTGGATCCATAGGTGGTATGTGAAAAGAACAAACATTTCAATGACTCTGGTTGTTGTTACTAAAAAGAACACGCATGCAATGACACTGGTGGATCCATATGTGGATTGTGAAAAGAGCACACATGCAATGACACTGGTGGATCCATATGTGGTATGTGAAAAGAACACACATGCAATGACTCCAGTTGTTGTTAGTGAAAAGAACATACATTCAATGACACTGGTGGATCCATAGGTGGATTGTGAAAAGATCACTCATGTAATGACACTAGTGGATCCATATGTGGTATGTGAAAAGAACACACATGCAATGACTCTGGTTATTGTTAGTGAAAATAACATACATGCAATTAAACTGGTGGATCCATAGGTGGATTGTGAAAAGAACAGACATGCAATGACACTGGTGGATCCATATGTGGTATGTGAAAAGAACACACATGCAATGACTCTGGTTGTTGTTATTGAAAAGAACACACATGCAATGACACTGGTGGATCCATGTGTGGTCTCTAAAAAGAACACACATTTCAATGACACTAGTGGATCCATATGTGGTATGTCAAAAGAACAGACATTTCAATGACTCTGGTTGTTACTAAAAAGAACACACATGCAATGACACTGGTGGATCCATAGGTGGTATGTGAAAAGAACACATATTTCAGTGACTCTGGTTGTTGTTACTAAAAAGAACACACATGCAATGACACTGGTGGATCCATATGTGGATTGTGAAAAGAGCACACATGCAATGACACTGGTGGATCCATATGTGGTATGTGAAAAGAACACACATGCAATGTCTCCAGTTGTTGTTAGTAAAAAGAACATACATGCAATGACACTCGTGGATCCATAGGTGGATTGTGAAAAGATCACACATGTAATGAAACTAGTGGATCCATATGTTGTATGTGAAAAGAACACACATGCAATGACTCTGGTTATTGTTAGTGAAAAGAACATACATGCAATGAAACTGGTGGATCCATAGGTGGATTGTGAAAAGAACAGACATGCAATGACACTGGTGGATCAATGTGTGGTAGGTGAAAAGAACACACATGAAATGACTCTGGTTGTTGTTTTTGAAAAGAACACACATGCAATGACACTGGTGGATCCATGTGTGGTCTCTAAAAAGAACACACATTTCAATGACACTAGTGGATCCATATGTGGTATGGGAAAAGAATACACATTTCAATGACTCAGTTGTTAGTAAAAAGAACACAAATGCAATGACACTGGTGGATCCAAAGGTGGAGTGCGAAAAGAGCACACATTTCAATGACTCTGGTGGTTTCTTAGTAAAACAACACACATGCAGTGACACTGGTGGATCCATGTGTGGTCTCTGAAGGGAACACACATGCAATGACTCTGGTTGTTGTTAGTAAAAAGAGCACACATGCAATGACACTGGTGGATCCATGTGTGGATTGTGAAGAGAACACACATGCAGTGACACTGGTGGATCCATATGTGGTATGTGAGAAGAACAGTCATGAAATGATTCCAGTTGTTGATAGTAAACAGAACACACATGCAATGACACTGGTGGATCCATATCTGGTATGTGACAAGAACACACATGCAATGACTCCAGTTGTTGTTAGTGAAAATAACATACTCCCTCCGGCCCCAAAATAAGTGATTTGAGTTTGTCTACATTCACATGTATCTATATACTAAAACGTGTCTAGATACGTCCAATCTAGAAAAACCGCTACTTATTTTGGGATGGAGTGAGTACATGCAATGACACTGGTGGATCCATGTGTTGTCTCTGAAGAGAACACACATTTCAATGACACTGGTGGATCCATATGTGGTATGTGAAAAGAACACACATGCAATGACTCTAGTTGTTGTTACTAAAAAGAACACACATGTAGTGACACTGGTGGATCCATAGGTGGTATGTGAAAGGAACACACATTTCAGTGACTCTGGTTGTTGTTACTAAAAAGAACACACATGCAATGACACTGGTGGATCCATAGGTGGTATGTGAAAAGAACACACATTTCAATGACTCTGGTTGTTGTTACTAAAAAGAACACCCATGCAATGACACTGGTGGATCCATAGGTGGATTGTGAAAAGAACACACATGCAATGACATTGGTCGATCCATATGTGGTATGTGAAAAGAACACACATGCAATGACTCCAGTTGTTGTTAGTGAAAAGAACATACATGCAATGACACTGGTGGATCCATGTGTGGTCTCTAAAAAGAACACACATTTCAATGACACTAGTGGATCCATATGTGGTATGTGAAAAGAACACACATGCAATGACTCTAGTTGTTTTTACAAAAAAGAACACACATGCAATGACACTGGTGGATCCATAGGTGGTATGTGAAAAGAACACACATTTCAATGACTTTGGTTGTTGTTACTAAAAAGAACACACATGCAATGACCCTAGTCGATCCATATGTGGATTGTGAAATAAGCACACATGTAATGCCACTGGTGGATCCATATGTGGTATGTGAAAAGAACACACATGCAATGACTCTGGTTGTTGTTAGTGAAAAGAACACACATGCAATGAAATTGGTGGATCCATAGGTGGATTGTGAAAAGAACACACATGCAATGACACTGGTGGATCCATATGTGGTATGTGAAAAGAACACACATGAAATGACTCTGGTTGTTGTTAGTGAAAACAACACACATGCAATGACACTAGTGGATCCATAGGTGGTATGTCAAAAGAACACACATTTCAATGACTCTGGTTGTTGTTACTAAAAAGAACACTCATGCAATGACACTGGTGGATCCATAGGTGGATTGTGAAATGAGCACACATGCAATGACACTGGTGGATCCATATGTGGTAGGTGAAAAGAACACACATGCAATGACTCCAGTTGTTGTTAGTGAAAAGAACATACATGCAATGACACTGGTGGATCTATGTGTGGTCTCTAAAAAGAACACACATTTTAATGACACTAGTGTATCCATATGTGGTATTTGAAAAGAACACACATGCAATGACTCTGGTTGTTTTTACTAAAAAGAACACACATGCAATGACACTGGTGGATCCATAGGTGGTATGTGAAAAGAACACACATTTCAATGACTCTAGTTGTTGTTACTAAAAAGAACACACATGCAATGACACTGGTGGATCCATATGTGGATTGTGAAAAGAGCACACATGCAATGGCACTGGTGGATCCATATGTGGTATGTGAAAAGAACACACATGCAATGACTCTGGTTATTGTTAGTGAAAAGAACATACATGCAATGACACTGGTGGATCCATAGGTCGATTGTGAAAAGAACACACATGCAATGACATCAGGATCCATGTGTGGTCTCAAGAGAACACACATGCAATGACTCTGGTTGTTTTTAGTAAAAAGAGCACACATGGAATGACTCTTGTTGATCCATGTGTGGATTGTGACGAGAACACACATGCAAAGGACACTGTGGATCCATATGTGGTATGTGAGAAGAAACATCATGAAATGATTCCAGCTTGTTGATAGTAAATGTAACACACATGCAATGACACTGGTGGATCCATATCTGGTATGTGACAAGAACACACATGCAATGACTCTAGTTGTTGTTAGTGAAAAGAACATACTCCCTCCGTCCCAAAATAAGTGACTTGAGTTTGTCTACATTCGCATGTATCTATATACTAAAACGTGTCTAGATACGTCCGAATCTAGAAAAACCCACGTCACTTATTTTGGGATGGAGTGAGTACATGCAATGACACTGGTGGATCCATGTGTTGTCTCTGAAGAGAACACACATTTCAATGACACTGGTGGATCCATATGTGGTATGTGAAAAGAAAACACATGCAATGACTCTAGTTGTTGTTACTAAAAAGAACACACATGCAGTGACACTGGTGGATCCATAGGTGGTATGTGAAAAGAACACACATTTCAGTGACTCTGGTTGTTGTTACTAAAAAGAACACACATGCAATGACACTGGTGGATCCATAGGTGGTATGTGAAAAGAACACACATTTCAATGACTCTGGTTGTTGTTACTAAAAAGAACACACATGCAATGACACTGGTGGATCCATAGGTGGATTGTGAAAAGTGCACACATGCACTGACATTGGTGGATCCATATGTGGTATGTGAAAAGAACACACATGCAATGACTCCAGTCGTTGTTAGTGAAAAGAACATACATGCAATAACACTGGTGGATCCATGTCTGTTCTCTAAAAAGAACACACATTTCAATGACACTAGTGGATCCATATGTGGTATGTGAAAAGAACACACATGCAATGACTCTGGTTGTTTTTACTAAAAAGAACACATGCAATGACACTGGTGGATCCATAGGTGGTATGTGAAAAGAACACACATTTCAATGACTTTGGTTGTTGTTACTAAAAAGAACACACATGCAATGACCCTAGTCGATCCATATGTGGATTGTGAAATAAGCACACATGTAATGCCACTGGTGGATCCATATGTGGTATGTGAAAAGAACACACATGCAATGACTCTGGTTGTTGTTAGTGAAAAGAACACACATGCAATGAAATTGGTGGATCCATAGGTGGATTGTGAAAAGAACACACATGCAATGACACTGGTGGATCCATATGTGGTATGTGAAAAGAACACACATGAAATGACTCTGGTTGTTGTTAGTGAAAACAACACACATGCAATGACACTAGTGGATCCATAGGTGGTATGTCAAAAGAACACACATTTCAATGACTCTGGTTGTTGTTACTAAAAAGAACACTCATGCAATGACACTGGTGGATCCATAGGTGGATTGTGAAATGAGCACACATGCAATGACACTGGTGGATCCATATGTGGTAGGTGAAAAGAACACACATGCAATGACTCCAGTTGTTGTTAGTGAAAAGAACATACATGCAATGACACTGGTGGATCTATGTGTGGTCTCTAAAAAGAACACACATTTTAATGACACTAGTGTATCCATATGTGGTATTTGAAAAGAACACACATGCAATGACTCTGGTTGTTTTACTAAAAGAACACACATGTAATGACACTGTGGATCCATAGGTGGTATGTGAAAAGAACACACATTTCAATGACTCTAGTTGTTGTTACTAAAAAGAACACACATGCAATGACACTGGTGGATCCATATGTGGATTGTGAAAAGAGCACACATGCAATGGCACTGGTGGATCCATATGTGGTATGTGAAAAGAACACACATGCAATGACTCTGGTTATTGTTAGTGAAAAGAACATACATGCAATGACACTGGTGGATCCATAGGTCGATTGTGAAAAGAACACACATGCAATGACATCAGGATCCATGTGGTCTCAAGAGAACACACATGCAATGACTCGTTGTTGTTAAAAAGAGCACACATGGAATGACACTGGTGGATCCATGTGTGGATTGTGAAGAGAACACACATGCAAGGACACTGTGGATCCATATGTGGTATGTGAGAAGAACACATGAAATGATTCAGTTGTTGAGTAAAAGAACACACATGCAATGACACCGGTGGATCCATATCTGGTATGTGACAAGAACACATGCAATGACTCTAGTTGTTGTTAGTGAAAGAACATACTCCTCCGTCCCAAAATAAGTGACTTGAGTTTGTCTACATTCGCATGTATCTATATACTAAAACGCGTGTCTAGATACGTCCAATCTAGAAAACCCACATCACTTATTTTGGGATGGAGTGAGTACATGCAATGACATCAGGATCCATGTGTTGTCTCAGAATATAACACACATTTCAATGACACTGGTGGATCCATATGTGGTATGTGAAAAGAAAACACATGCAATGACTCTAGTTGTTGTTATTAAAAAGAACACAAATGCAATGACACCTGTGGATCCATAGGTGGTATGTGAAAAGAACACACATTTCAATGACTGGTTGTTGTTACTAAAAGAACACACATGCAATGACACTGTGGATCCATAGGTGGTATGTGAAAAGAACACACATTTCAATGACTCTGGTTGTTGTTACTAAAAAGAACACACATGCAATGACACTGGTGGATCCATAGGTGGATTGTGAAAAGTGCACACATGCACTGACATTGGTGGATCCATATGTGGTATGTGAAAAGAACACACATGCAATGACTCCAGTCGTTGTTAGTGAAAAGAACATACATGCAATAACATCGGTGGATCCATGTCTCTCTAAAAGAACACACATTTCAATGACACTAGTGGATCCATATGTGGTATGTGAAAAGAACACACATGCAATGACTCTGGTTGTTTTTACTAAAAAGAACACATGCAATGACACTGGTGGATCCATAGGTGGTATGTGAAAAGAACACACATTTCAATGACTTTGGTTGTTGTTACTAAAAAGAACACACATGCAATGACCCTAGTCGATCCATATGTGGATTGTGAAATAAGCACACATGTAATGCCACTGGTGGATCCATATGTGGTATGTGAAAAGAACACACATGCAATGACTCTGGTTGTTGTTAGTGAAAAGAACACACATGCAATGAAACTGGTGGATCCATAGGTGGATTGTGAAATGAACACACATGCAATGACACTGGTGGATCCATATGTGGTATGTGAAAAGAACACACATGCAATGACTCTAGTTGTTGTTACTAAAAAGAACACACATGCAGTGACACTGGTGGATCCATAGGTGGTATGTGAAAAGAATAGACATTTCAGTGACTCTGGTTGTTGTTACTAAAAAGAACACACATGCAATGACACTGGTGGATCCATAGGTGGTATGTGAAAAGAACACACATTTCAATGACTCTGGTTGTTGTTACTAAAAAGAACACACATGCAATGACACTGGTGGATCCATAGGTGGATTGTGAAAAGTGCAGACATGCACTGACATTGGTGGATCCATATGTGGTATGTGAAAAGAACACACATGCAATGACTCCAGTCGTTGTTAGTGAAAAGAACATACATGCAATGACACTGGTGGATCCATGTGTGTTCTCTAAAAAGAACACACATTTCAATGACACTAGTGGATCCATATGTGGTATGTGAAAAGAACACACATGCAATGACTCTGGTTGTTTTTACTAAAAAGAACACACATGCAATGACACTGGTGGATCCATAGGTGGTATGTGAAAAGAACACACATTTCAATGACTTTGGTTGTTGTTACTAAAAAGAACACACATGCAATGACCCTAGTCGATCCATATGTGGATTGTGAAATAAGCACGCATGTAATGCCACTGGTGGATCCATATGTGGTATGTGAAAAGAACACACATGCAATGACTCTGGTTGTTGTTAGTGAAAAGAACACACATGCAATGACACTGGTGGATCCATAGGTGGATTGTGAAATGAACACACATGCAATGACACTGGTGGATCCATATGTGGTATGTGAAAAGAATACACATGCAATGACTCTGTGTAACATCCCTAAAAATCATGTTTCAAAACTCATTCATATCATTCTTGCATCATTCATTCATATAGGGTTTTTCTCAAAAATCATTTAGAGGCAGAAGTTTGAGCTATGATTTCATGTGGGCATTTTATCTCAAATCCTTTGGGTTTTGTTTGTTTAGGGACTTGTTTGCTTGCCTCCATGATTGGAAAGATTAGGAGTAGCATTTAAACCCAAGATTCCAATTTAGAAATATTTTCTAAACCCTATTCCAAATTTTTGCAAAGAGACAAAGTCTCTGTTTATTTCAAAGACCCAAGCTTGACCAAGCCTTGCAAGGTGACCACATGGTTATTTGACTGCATTTGAACCCACAAGAACCCTGCAAAATCCCTGAAGAAGTTTGAATTCAAAAGGATTTGAATTCATATCAAATTCATTCCAGAAAATGAAATTAGAAAAAGAAAAAGGCTAAGGAAAAGAAAAGGGCCGAGCGGCCAGAATCTGGCCCAGCAGCAGATCCAGCCCAAAGAAGCCCACCCGGATCTTCTTTCTTCTTCTCACGCCAAGAAGACGCTACCGAGTCACCGACAGTGCATTCCCACCGCACACCGCGACTCGCCGATGAACGGGCCCGTCCACGCCGCCTCGTTTTCCCTGCATCACCGCGACCACGCCGCCGCAAGGAAGACCGGTAATGGCGCGCGAAATGGGCATTAAACCCGAGCGCTTCGTCGACTCCCGGCTATAAGATCCTCTCGCCCACGATCTTTTTCCCCTGACACCGCCACTCCGCCACCAGTCGCCTCAATCAGCTTTGCACCGCCATGACGAGACTCTCCGCGATCGATTCCGTGAGCCCTGTTCCTCCGCCTCGTTTGCTATCCGCCGGTGAATCTTTGCGCATCTCGACCTCGCTAGTCCGTCTCAGATCGCCTGTGTCGCCGGTTCCACTTGACACCGCGAGCACCGACGGCGACTCAACTCCGACGAGCTCTAGTGGTAAGTCCGCATCACCCGCGCCTCCTAGTTCATGCTCACTACCGCTTTGACCTCGTGAACCTAACCGTGTCCTCGACTTGCCTTTGGGTGATCCACATGACGCCCCCGACGACCACCCGACGCACCGACGCCGCGTGAACTCCGTGAGGAATCGCACTGCGTGATAGCGCCTTGACCAACCGCAGTACGACGAAGCTTGCCGTGACCTCCCGAGCCCGGTGAGCTACCTCGATCTTCCTTACTCTCAGATCATCGGCAACGCTGTTGACCGACGGTTCGCCGCCGGTAAGCCGCTAGCGCCGCCCATCTGGGTTGGGCAAAGAAGCAATTGTTAGATCTGGATCGAACGCCAACGATAGATCACTTAAACCCGAAGCGGTACGCGATCTGAGCCGCACCTGCCCCTTTAGATCCTATGGCTGTGGAGCTCGATCCAACGCGAACCGGTACGGGCGAATAAGAATAAGACGCGTGGCTAGGTTAGATCTGAGAATAGAATTTAAAACCGTAAATTTGATCCAAATTCAAATGCCTATATCTTTTGAATGCCACGTTGAATTTTGCAAACTTTATACCGTTGATTCAGAAAACAAGACCTTTCTGCCTATCCTTTTGTTTAGCATATAGTAACCATTAGATGTGCTAAAATTGCAGAGACTTGTTTGAGGCCATTTTAAGTATAGATTTAGCTTAGTATTTTTGTTTTAGGGTTATTTAAGTTGTCTTGGATATATTTGTGACTTGTTTAGATTCTGTAAACATGCACTTGCTTGGTTGAAGTTTTCAAAAAATCATCACTTGGTAGATTCATGCATGCATGCATTCATAATACTTTTGTTTGTATATATTTGTGTGTAATTGTATGCTACAACTTTGTGTGTAGATTTTGCTAGTGATTGTGATTGTGACGAGTGCTACTCCACACTACCAAGGCAAGTGATATCATCATGAATATTCCATTCCTATATTTTATATATGCATTAGTATTATTTTTCTAAGTATAGGACTTGCATGGTTTTTAGCTAAGTACAAGCTATGCTTTGGGAAAACCTATTAGAATAAGCCTTAGTGAAAATTTCCTAAGTCCAAATTCCTATTACTATCATGCTTAGCCTAGCTACTAGAAAACAAGGGTGGTTTATAAATTCACTATGGAAAAATTTCTAAGTCTAAGGACTTATGTTTTGTAGAATAAAACAACTAAGTTAATGAACCACCTGGGTGGAATGGAAGGAATGGCTTATGTTGAGTGGTTCACAAGGCCGTGGACTGGCTTGTGTATCTCACTTGTGGATGGCCACCCAGAAACAAAGAGATTTGAGATGTCAAATGTTGAAAAGCTTCAAGTGCAACCACTTGGCATTATGGGCTCGCCATGATCTTAGGATGTGGAACTTAGTCTTTTGGACAAGGTGGTAGATGGGATGATAGGTTGAACGCGTCCATTTGACTAAGGAAAGGCTATCAAGGATCATCCTTGGGAAACCAAGGCTTGTGGGGAAAGTGCACCACCGCAGAGTGTAAAACCTAAGTACTTAGCCATGTCCCCGTAAAGGACAATTTGAGCATCAAGACATGGAAACTTCAAGGATCTCATCACTCCAATTTCTAAATAAAACTTGTGGGTGAACAAAGGGATAAAAGGATCTTCACCATTGATTGCTAGATGCCCCGAGTGGATCTAGAGTCTTTGTTGATAGATGCCTTGGGTGTTTTTGCCAAGTATATCTTCAGTCCTTGATTAGTAGATGCCTTGAGTGGATCTTCGCCTTGGATTGAAGATGTCTTGGAAAGTTTTTGCCAAACAAAACTTAGTATTTTCAAAAGATAGGAAAAATCTATTTTGAGCAATGCAAGCCTAAACTCCACCAGCCAAATGCATATAGTATTTTAGTCCACTTAAAATATATTAAGGTATCACTTGCCAATACTATTCCAAAGTATTGACCCTTGTGGCTGTAACTTATGATGTTGCAGTTTACTCTGATGATGATTAGGTGTCATGAGTCTACACTCAACATGCTTGCTCGTGGCACATGAAGATGAAGACTTATGTTTATTTACTTATTCCATAAACTTTGTACTAGGCCTTTGGCCATGAGTTGTAAAAGACTATGTTTTATCTCTCGAATGACTGTAATAAACGACCTTTGTATCTCAGGTACTTCATCTTAAACTGTGGATGCTAGCAATGATCCAGGACTAGCATTGCAATCACAGGATCTTTTCCTTTAATAAGGAGGGATCTTACAGATGGTATCGTAGCACTGTGTTGCCTGTAGGATTATGACCCTAGGATTGGAAACCACTAAGGAAAATTTTAACTTCTTCTACACTTGTCTATTCTTCTCAGAACTTTTCTAATCTTCTCATTCTCATCTCTATTTGTAGATGAACTCCACAACGAAGCCGTGAAGAAAGGACCACTCATGACCATGACCTTGGAGTGTGAGACTGAGTTTCCCAAGATTCTCAAGGACCTCATGGAAACCATGGGAGTACATGGTGCAAAGAAGGTACAAAGGCTTTCCAAAGGATGGAGGATGGAGTGGAGTATTGGGTGCAACTTCACTTGTACAAGAACAAGGAAGACAACCACAAAGAAAAAGGCTTCTGATGTACACCAACACTTTTATGCACACCACATTCTTTGAGTCAAGAAAAGAAGCAGCTTGGAAGACTATCAAGGAACTAAGTGCTAGAATCAAGTGCAGGATGCTCAACCTCCAAAAAGACTTAGAGAAAGAGAAGGAACATACCCAAGAGTTGGAAGTCACCAACAAATCCTTAAGAGGAGATATTATAGACTTAGTGATAGAAGCATGTGAACAAGATAGGGTGATTGCCACTAGGAACATTGTGTTAGCCACCAGATCCAATGAGATAGGATTGTAAGTGCACTTCTAGTCGACCACCACCTATCACCTTATTTTCCAAAATAAGACCTTAAATAAGTTTGAACCTTGGTTGATGTAATGAATTTATGTATGCATGACTTGTGTGATTTTTGTGTTCCATGGTTATGCTTGAATGTTTGACTTGTTAAATTTAAAATTGTGTTGTTCTAACTTTTCAATCTTATAAATAGATGCCTATTGCCATCAAGACTGCTGAGGAGTTCCAGTTACCTGCTTTGGTCCTCGTGATCGAGAGCTTACTACTTTACTCGATCTCCTCTTCCTATCATTACGGTGCACCCGCCACCAAGTTTGAGAGGAAGGACCTTGGGGCTTCAAGGTGAACCAGCCAGACGCCAGTGTAGCCTACTACGGAGGCCATCGCCTTCAAGCTTATGCACGATGACAGGAGAGAGGCATGGAGGTTGTCATGCAGGATCTGATAGGACGACTATTAGGACGCCACTCCCCGACAGTTAGAGGCACTCACTTCCACGCCTTCTAAGGCGTGATGATGACGGAGAGTCCATTGACTTTGAGGACGACTCGAGGGTCACAAAGAGAGCCGACACGCCTGCATTCTCCAGGACTTAGAGACTCTTATTAGGCACGTGGATACCGATAGGACCAACGCCATGCTTAGTAATGACGAAGCCTGTGCAGCTTCATGAGAAGGACAAGCTCTTCAAGCAGCAGGACGAGATAGTCAAGGAGATGGAGGCAAAGTTCGAGACCCAAGACCGTAAGTTCAAGAGTCAAGAGAAGCGTGTCCGTGATAGGAACAAGAGGATTCGTGATATGACCGAGGAACTACAGTCCAAGGACTTCGAAAGTTAGAGCAAAGCAGCAGACAAGAATTGAGAGGCTTGCCCGTAAGAGGGCTCTCAAGGCCAAGATCGACTCTTTGACCACTACCATCGAGGAGAACAAGACCGCAATGGAGAACGCAGGTCTTACCTTTGTCGAGGAGGAGATTGATGCCGACGAGTAGATTTGACTACTCGCTTATCTTTATTTTCCGCACTTATTATTTGAGAACTTATTGTTGGACCATCCGACATGTGGATGGCTTGCCACTTGTATGTTTGTACTTTGAGATTTTGTTCTCTTGTTGTTTAGCTTTTATCCTAGTGTTGCTTGCTATGTGTTGGTTTGAGTAATGTATTGTGCATAAATCATATAAGGGTATCTCATTCTTATCTCTATATGAACAAACCACGATGCCTCCCCGTCACAAGACACCAACCCCAACCCCAACATTACCCCTAAATGCAACAAATGATGAATGCGCAGACAGCTTATGCAAATGATGACGACATTCATCCGTAACTGCAACAACAACAACCCCAATCCCAACAACAATAACAACAATAATAACAACAACAACCCTCCGTGTTTTGATATGCTTACCAGATTTCGCCCGAGGCCAGCTAAGTTTTCGAACGACCGATCCCATGGTGGCCAATGATTGGCTACGCTCGTGAACAAAGACTTAGTGACCAGAGGATGCACAGATGCTGAAAAGGTCAGTTTGCAAGACATCTCTGGAAAGACCAGCCGCAGATGGTGGGACAACTTCCATTACCACGCCTATTGATGAGGTGACTTGGGCTATCTTTGAAGATGGATTTCAGACTACTCATATCTCACCTGTATGATGAGCCTGAAAAAGAAGGAATTTCACAACAAGCAATACCACCACAGCGTGGCTGAATACATTGAAGAGTTCAACAATCTGCCGCTATGCACCTGATGAGGTTACATCGATGCCAAAAGGAAGGAAAAGTTTCGAAGGCTTGAATGATGAGCTAAATCTGCAAATGCTCTGTGGCATATGTTCCAACTTATCATCAGGTGACAAGGCTGTTATTGTGGAGAATAAAATGAAGCAAGTCGAGAGTAAGAAGAGGAAACACTGACAAGCACATGGGATCATCTCATAAACGATCTCACCATGATGATAGTGTCACAGATCCCACAAACATGAGAAGTTTAACAAACACCACCATCACAACCGCCATGACAACAAGCATCATCGCAAATATGAAAATGATAATTACAAGAACCACAAGAGTGGATATAAGAGCCACCACAAAGGAAGTGGAAGTCACCTAAGACGGACATCACCAGTCGAATGCTACAAATGCAAAAAGCTGGGGCATTATGCTAATAAGTGCCCGAAAAGAAAGTTGAAGGACCTAACAAGCCAAATCCTTTTCAGAAGGACAGTTAACCACATCAATGTGGAGGAGGTGTTTGAAGAGCCCGATGTCGTTGCTGGTAAGTTCGCACTCAATTCCATCTCAGATTTGTACTCTTTGACACTGTGCATCTCATTCATTCATATCTAAAGCATTTGTCGAAGAAATGAACTACCGGTAGAAACCATTGGGTGTCCTATAAGAGTAAGTTCTCCGGTGGAGAAATGATAGTAAACTCAGGATGCCATGACCTAGTCATAGAGTTTGGAAAATATAAGTTTCAAAGGAACCTAATAATCCTAAATTCCCAAGGATTGATGTGATTTTGGGAATGGATTGATGACTAAGTATAAGGGAGTACTAGATTGTGCAAATCATACAGTTCACTCACAACTCCTCAAGGTAAGAGGATAATATTCAAGTCTAACTTTAAATCAAAAGGAGTAAGCTAAATTCTCTTAAGGGGTTAGCATGGACAAGGTGCCAATTGTGTGTGAGTATCCGGATGTGTTCCTAAGAGTTACCAGAATGCCACCAGATAGAGATGTGGAGTTTATAATAGAATTGGTACCGTGATCCGGCCAAGAGCAAAGAGACCTTATAAAATGTCATTGATTTAACTTAAGGAACTCAAGAAACAACTTGGAGAACAATTGCGTAAAGGATTCATCCAGCCAAGTTCTTCATCTTGGGAGCTCCAGCTTTGTTCAGAGAAAAGAGAGATAGAACTCAAAGATTATGCATAGATTACCGCTTCTCAACGAGGTAACCATCAAGAACAAATATCCTTTGCCAAGAATCAATGACTTGTTTGATCAGCTAGAAGGAGCTTGTGTGTTCTCAAAGATCGACCTTCGGTCAAGTTATTTTCAACTCAAGATAAGAGAGCAAGACATACCTAAAACAGCATTTACCACGAGGTATGGATTGTATGAGTACACCGTGATGCCTTTTGATTAACCAACGCCCAAAGATACTTCATGAATATGATGAATAAAGTGTTCATGGAATTTCTCGACAAGTTTGTTGTCGCTTTCATCGATGACATCTTAGTCTACTCCAAGAGCAAGGAAGAACATGAAAGACATCTACGCTTGATACTTGAGAAACTAAGGGAACATAAACTTTATGCCAAGTTCAGCAAGTGTGAGTTTTGGTTAGAGGAAGTTGGATTTCTTGGTCATGTTATGACAAAGGATGGTGTAGCAATGACCTCGCTAAGGTTTCAGCCGTAATGTAATGGGAATCTCCTAAGAATGTAAAAGAGGTTCGTAGTTTTGGTTTAGCAAAAGTTACTACGTAAGGTTCATTGAAAATTTTTCTAAGGTTGCTAAACCAATGACGGAATTGTTAAAGAAAGATAAGAAATTTGCTTGGTCCAAGGATGTGAACTCAGCTTTCAAGAATTAAAGAAGAGACTTGTGTCAAGACCAGCTGCAGGTTTACCAGATTTGGAAAAGGATTTGTGTATATTGTGATGCTTCTCATCAAGGATTAGGAGCCGACTTATGCAAGGCGGAAAAGTTGTGGCTTATGCCTCGAGACAACTCAAAACTCATGAAGTAAATTATCCTACTCATGATTTAGAGTTAGCCGTTGTCCATGCACTCAAAACATGGAGACATTACCTTTTGGGAAAACGCTAGAAGTGTTCACCGACCATAAGAGTTTGAAATATATCTTCACACGTAGGAGATCAATATGAGACAAAGAAGATGGCTAGAACTTATCAAGGATTATGACTTGAATTTGCAATACCACCCGTAAAGCAAATGTAGTAGCAGATGCTCTAAGTCGTAAGGCGCTTGTAAATGGTCTTACCAAAGGTGAATTGCCGATGATTTGTGTAAGCAATTCAAGGAACTCAGGTTGAGATTGTGCCGTATGACATCTCATGTCTTTGGATGTTCAACCCACTGCTGGATAAGATTAAAGAAGCCCAAAAGACGGATAAAGAAATCAAGAGATTAAGGAAAGGATTAGCCAAGGGAAAGCTAAAAGTTTCCATATGGACTAACAAGGTACTTTATGGCACGAGAAACGATTTGTGTACCACAAGATCCGAATTGCGGAAACTGATTCGCAAGAAGCCCATAACTCTCCGTATTCTATTCACCCGGAAACACCAAAATGTACATGGATATGAAAGAAAGATTTTGGTGGAACAATCTTAAAAGGGACATCGCGAACACATTGCCTTGTGTGACGTGTGTAGTAGAGTGAAAGCGAGCATCGTAAACCAGCAGTTTGCTTCAACCAATGCCTATTCCTGAGTGGAAGTGGGAAAATATCGGTATGGATTTCATTATCGATTACCAAGGACCAGGTCGTGGTATGATTCCATATGGGTAATAGTAGATCGCCTAACTAAAGTGGCTCATTTTATACCAGAAGACAACTTATACCAGGCAAAGTTAGCCAAAATCTACATGAGCAGAATTGTATGCCTTCACGGTACCTAAGAGTATTGTGTCCGATAGAGGAACTCAGCCACTTCTCACTTTTGGAGACACTTCATGAATCTCTAGGAACGAGGTTGGAATTCAGCACTGCTTTCATCCTCAAACCGATGGACAAACAGAAAGGACTAACCAAATTCTTGAAGACATGTTGAGGGCATGTGCCCTAGACTATGGAGCAAGTTGGGATGAAAGTCCGCCTTACGCAGAAGTTCTCTTACAACAACAATACCAATCTAGTATTGGGATGGCACCATTTGAGTTTCTATACGAAGAAAGTGTACCACCCCATTGCTATGGAATGGTGTGGGAGAAAGAAGTTTGTTTGGACCAGACCTTATCAAAGACGCCAAGAAAAGGTCAAATTGGTTAGAGACAGATTGAAGATAGCACAGCCTCGATGAAAGCTACGCAGATGCTAAGCGAGAGAAGTCACTTACGGTTGGGGATAGAGCTTATCTTAGAGTATCACTACTCGTGGAGTAAAAAGATTTGGAGTCAAAGGAAAGTTAGCACCAAGATATGTGGGACCATTCAACATTTTAAGTCGCAAGGAGAAGTCAGATATGAAATCGAACCGCCAAAGATCTTTACTAGCAAATTCATAATGTTTTTCATGTGAGCCACCAAGAAATGTCACCAGAAATGGAAGAAACATCTTTGAAAGATACCATATCTTTCGAAGAAGTTCAACTAGAAAGTGATCTCACCTATGAAGAAAAGCCTGTCAAGATACTTGAGACCACAGAAAGAGTCACGAGAACAAAGACTATCAAGTTTTGCAAAGTACAATGGAATCATCATTCAAGAAGAAGCAACATGGGAAAGAGAAGATGATCTTCTAAAGACCACCCTCACCTATTTGTTAGCTAATCCAATCTCGAGGGCTAGATTCATTTTAAGGGGGTTAGATTTGTAACATCCCTAAAAATCATGTTTCAAAACTCATTCATATCATTCTTGCATCATTCATTCATATAGGGTTTTTCTCAAAAATCATTTAGAGGCGTAAGTTTGAGCTATGATTTCATGTGGGCATTTTATCTCAAATGGCCATCACCCTTTGGGTTTTGTTTGTTTAGGGACTTGTTTGCTTGCCTCCATGATTGGAAAGATTAGAGTAGCATTTAAACCCAAGATTCCAATTTAGAAATATTTTCTAAACCCTATTCCAAATTTTTGCAAAGAGACAAAGTCTCTGCTTATTTCAAAGACCCAAGCTTAACCAAGCCTTGCAAGGTGACCACATGGTTATTTGACTGCATTTGAACCCACAAGAACCCCGCAAAATCCCTGAAGAAGTTTGAATTCAAAAGGATTTGAATTCATATCAAATTCATTCCAGAAAATGAAATTAGAAAAGAAAAGGCTAAGGAAAAGAAAGGTCGGCCAGAATCTGCCCAGCAGCAGATCCAGCCCAGCAAGCCCACCCGGATCTTCTTTCTTCTTCTTCACAAGAAGCGCACGCTACCGAGCCGACAGTGCACCCACCTTCACCGCGCACCTCAAGCTGCCGATTTAACGGGCCCGGTCCACGTCCGCCTG
Source organism: Avena insularis (assembly GCA_023614405.1). NCBI lineage: Eukaryota > Viridiplantae > Streptophyta > Magnoliopsida > Poales > Poaceae > Avena > Avena insularis. The sequence continues at coordinate 114,480 of JAJUPC010000435.1, forward strand.
CCTCGACCGTGCACGCCATGTCGCCGCCGCCCAGTGAAGACCGGTAATGGCGCCGTAAATGGCCATTTAACCCGAGCGCTTTCTTGTCGACTCCGCTATAAGATCCTCTCGCCCACGATCTTTTTCCCCGACACCGCCACTCCGCCACCAGTGCCCTCAATCAGCTTTGCACCGCCATGACAGAGCCTCTCCGGCGATCGATTCCGTGAGCCCAGTGTTCCTCCGCCTCTCGTTTGCTATCCTGCCAAGGCTGAATCTCATGCGCATCATCGACCTCGCTAGTCTGTCTCTCAGACCCTGTGTCGCCGGTTCCACTTGACACCGCGAGCACCGACGGCGACTCAACTCCGACGAGCTCTAGTGGTAAGTCCGCATCGCCGCCTTCCTAGTTCATGCTCACTACTTCGCCTTGACCTCGTGAACCTAACCGTGTCTCGACTTGCCTTTGGGTGATCCACGACGCCCCCGACGACCACCCGACGCACCCGACGCCGCCATTAACTCCGGTGAGGAATCGCAGCCGACAGAGCGCCTTTGACCAACCGCAGTACGACGAAGCCATTGCGACCTCCCGAGCCCGTGAGCTACCTCGATCTTCCTTACTTTCGCATCATCGCAACGCTGTTGATCGACGGTTCTGCCGCCGGTAGCCACCGCCGCCGCCATCTGGTGGGCAAAGAAGAAGCAGCTCGTTAGATCTGGATCGAACGCCACGATAGATCACTTAAACCCAAGCGAAGACGCGATTTGAGCCGCACCTGCCCTTTAGATCCTACGGCTGTGGAGCTCGATCCAGCGCGAACCGGTACGGGCGAATAAGAATAAGACGCGTGGCTAGGTTAGATCTGAGAATAGAATTTAAAACCATAAATTTGATCCAAATTCAAATGCCTATATCTTTTGAATGCCACGTTGGAATTTTGCAAACTTTATACCGTTGATTCAGAAAACAAGACCTTTCTGCCTATCCTTTTGTTTAGCATATAGTAACCATTAGATGTGCTAAAATTGCAGAGACTTGTTTGAGGCCATTTTAAGTATAGATTTAGTTTAGTATTTTGTTTTAGGGTTATTTAAGTTGTCTGGATATATTTGTGACTTGTTTAGATTCTGTAAACATGAACTTGCTTGGTTGAAGTTTTCAAAAAAATCATCACTTGGTAGATTCATGCATGCATGCATTCATAATACTTTTGTTTGTATATATTTGTGTGTAATTGTATGCTACAACCTTGTGTGTAGATTTTGCTAGTGATTGTGATTGTGACGAGTGCTACTCCACACTACCAAGGCAAGTGATATCATCATGAATATTCCATTCCTATATTTTTATATATGCATTAGTATTATTTTTCTAAGTATAGGACTTGCATGGTTTTTAGCTAAGTACAAGCTATGCTTTGGGAAAACCTATTAGAATAAGCCTTAGTGAAAATTTCCTAAGTCCAAATTCCTATTACTATCATGCTTAGCCTAGCTACTAGAAAACAAGGGTGGTTTATAAATTCACTATGGAAAATTTTCTAAGTCTAATTACTTATGTTTTAAGAATAAAACAACTAAGTTAATGAACCACCGGTGGAATGGAAGGAATGGCTTATGTTGAGTGGTTCACAAGGCCGTGGACTGCTTGTGTATCTCACTTGTGGATGGCCACCCAGAAACAAAGAGATTTGAGATGTCAAATGTTGAAAAGCTTCAAGTGCAACCACTTGGCATTATGGGCTCGCCATGATCTTAGGATGTCGGAACTTAGTCTTTGGACAGTGGGTGGTAGATGGGATGATAGGTTGGAACGCGTCCATTTGACTAAGGAAAGGCTATCAAGGATCATCCTTGGGAAACCAAGGCTTGTGGGGAAAGTGCACCACCTCTGCAGAGTGTAAAACCTAAGTACTTAGCCATGTCCCTGGTAAAGGACAATTTGAGCATCAAGACATGGAAACTTCAAGGATCTCATCACTCCAATTTCTAAATAAAACTTGTGGGTGAACAAAGGGATAAAAGGATCTTCAGTCATTGATTTCTAGATGCCCTGAGTGGATCTAGAGTCTTTGTTGATAGATGCCTTGGGTGTTTTTGCCAAGTATATCTTCAGTCCTTGATTAGTAGATGCCTTGAGTGGATCTTCAGTCTTGGATTGGAAGATGTCTTGGAAAGTTTTTTTTGCCAAACAAAAACTTAGTATTTTCAAAAGATAGGGAAAAATCTATTTTTGAGCAATGCAAGCCTAAACTCCACCAGCCAAATGCATATAGTATTTTTAGTCCACTTAAAATATATTAAGGTATCACTTGCCAATACTATTCCAAAGTATTGACCCTTGTGGCTGTAACTTATGATGTTGCAGGTTACTCTGATGATGATTAGGTGTCATGAGTCTACACTCAACATGCTTGCCTGTGGCACATGAAGATGAAGACTTATGTTTATTTACTTATTCCATAAACTCTTGTACTAGGCCTTTGGCCATGAGTTGTAAAAGACTATGTTTTATCTCTGGAATGACTGTAATAAACGACCTTTGTATCTGTGTACTTCATCTTAAACTGTGGATGCTAGCAATGATCCAGGGACTAGCATTGCAATCACAGGGATCTTTTCCTTTAATAAGGAGGGATCTTACACTCTGGTTGTTGTTAGTGAAAAGAACACACATGCAATGACACTAGTGGATCCATAGGTGGTATGTCAAAAGAACACACATTTCAATGACTCTGGTTGTTGTTACTAAAAAGAACACACATGCAATGACACTGGTGGATCCATAGGTGGATTGTGAAATGAGCACACATGCAATGACATTGGTGGATCCATATGTGGTATGTGAAAAGAACACACATGCAATGACTCCAGTTGTTGTTAGTGAAAAGAACATACATGCAATGACACTGGTGGATCCATGTGTGGTCTCTAAAAAGAACACACATTTCAATGACAGTAGTGGATCCATATGTGGTATGTGAAAAGAACACACATGCAATGACTCTGGTTGTTTTTACTAAAAAGAACACACATCCAATGACACTGGTGGATCCATAGGTGGTATGTGAAAAGAACACACATGGAATGACTCTGGTTATTGTCAGTGAAAAGAACATACATGCAATGACACTGGTGGATCCATAGGTGGATTGTGAAATGAGCACACATGCAATGACACTGGTGGATCCATATGTGGTAGGTGAAAAGAACACACATGCAATGACTCCAGTTGTTGTTAGTAAAAAGAACATACATGCAATGACACTGGTGGATCTATGTGTGGTCTCTAAAAAGAACACACATTTCAATGACACTAGTGTATCCATATGTGGTATGTGAAAAGAACACACATGCAATGACTCTGGTTGTTTTTACTAAAAAGAACACACATGCAATGACACTGGTGGATCCATAGGTGGTATGTGAAAAGAACACACATTTCAATGACTCTAGTTGTTGATACTAAAAAGAACACACATGCAATGACACTGGTGGATCCATATGTGGATTGTGAAAAGAGCACACATGCAATGACACTGGTGGATCCATATGTGGCATGTGAAAAGAACACACATGCAATGACTCTGGTTATTGTTAGTGAAAAGAACATACATGCAATGACACTGGCGGATCCATAGGTCGATTGTGAAAAGAACACACATGCAATGACATCAGGATCCATGTGTGGTCTCAAGAGAACACACATGCAATGACTCTGGTTGTTGTTAGTAAAAGAGCACACATGTAATGACACTGTGGATCCATGCGTGATTGTGAAGAGAACACACATGCAAGGACACTGTGGATCCATATGTGGTATGTGAGAAGAACACATGAAATGATTCCAGTTGTTGATAGTAAAAGAACACACATGCAATGACACTGTGGATCCATATCTGGTATGTGACAAGAACACACATGCAATGACTCCAGTTGTTGTTAGTGAAAGAACATACCCCTCCCAAAATAAGTGACTTGAGTTTGTCTACATTCGCATGTATCTATATACTAAAACGTGTCTAGATACGTCCGAATCTAGAAAAACCCACATCACTTATTTTGGGATGGAGTGAGTACATGCAATGACACTGGTGGATCCATGTGTTGTCTCTGAAGAGAACACACATTTCAATGACACTGGTGGATCCATATGTGGTATGTGAAAAGAACACACATGCAATGACTCTAGTTGTTGTTACTAAAAAGAACACACATGCAATGACTGTGGATCCATAGGTGGTATGTGAAAAGAACACACATTTCAGTGACTCTGGTTGTTGTTACTAAAAAGAACACACATGCAATGACACTGGTGGATCCATAGGTGGTATGTGAAAAGAACACACATTTCAATGACTCTGGTTGTTGTTACTAAAAAGAACACACATGCAATGACACTGGTGGATCCATAGGTGGATTGTGAAAAGTGCACACATGCACTGACATTGGTGGATCCATATGTGGTATGTGAAAAGAACACACATGCAATGACTCCAGTCGTTGTTAGTGAAAAGAACACACATGCAATGACATCAGGATCCATGTGTGTTCTCTAAAAAGAACACACATTTCAATGACACTAGTGGATCCATACGTGGTATGTGAAAAGAACACACATGCAGTGACTCTGGTTGTTTTTACTAAAAAGAACACACATGCAATGACACTGGTGGATCCATAGGTGGTATGTGAAAAGAACACACATTTCAATGACTTTGGTTGTTGTTACTAAAAAGAACACACATGCAATGACCCTAGTCGATCCATATGTGGATTGTGAAATAAGCACACATGTAATGCCACTGGTGGATCCATATGTGGTATGTGAAAAGAACACACATGCAATGACTCGTTGTTGTTAGTGAAAAGAACACACATGCAATGACACTGTGGATCCATAGGTGGATTGTGAAAGAACACACATGCAATGACACTGGTGGATCCATATGTGGTATGTGAAAAGAACACACATGCAATGACTCTGGTTGTTGTTAGTGAAAAGAACACACATGCAATGACACTAGTGGATCCATAGGTGGTATGTCAAAAGAACACACATTTCAATGACTCTGGTTGTTCTTACTAAAAAGAACACACATACAATGACACTGGTGGATCCATAGGTGGATTGTGAAATGAGCACACATGCAATGACATTGGTGGATCCATATGTGGTATGTGAAAAGAACACACATGCAATGACTCCAGTTGTTGTTAGTGAAAGAACATACATGCAATGACATCAGGATCCATGTGTGGTCTCTAAAAGAACACACATTTCAATGACACTAGTGGATCCATATGTGTTATGTGAAAAGAACACACATGCAATGACTGGTTGTTTTACTAAAAAGAACACACATGCAATGACACTGGTGGATCCATAGGTGGTATGTGAAAAGAACACACATGGAATGACTCTGGTTATTGTCAGTGAAAAGAACATACATGCAATGACACTGGTGGATCCATAGGTCGATTGTGAAAAGAACACACATGCAATGACACTGGTGGATCCATGTGTGGTCTCTGAAGAGAACACACATGCAATGACTCTTGTTGTTTTTACTAAAAAGAACACACATGCAATGACACTGGTGGATCCATAGGTGGTATGTGAAGAGAACACACATTTCAATGACTCTTGTTGTTGTTACTAAAAAGAACAGACATGCAATGACACTGGTGGATCCATATGTGGATTGTGAAAAGAGCACACATGCAATGACACTGGTGGATCCATATGTGGTATGTGAAAAGAACACACATGCAATGACTCAAGTTGTTGTTAGTGAAAAGAACATACATGCAATGAGACTGGTGGATCCATAGGTGTATTGTGAAAAGAACACACATGCAATGACACTGGTGGATCTATATGTGGTATGTGAAAAGAACACACATGAAATGACTCTGGTTGTTGTTAGTGAAAAGAACACACATGCAATGACACTAGTGGATCCATAGGTGGTATGTCAAAAGAACACACATTTCAATGACTCTGGTTGTTGTTACTAAAAAGAACACACATGCAATGACACTGGTGGATCCATAGGTGGATTGTGAAATGAGCACACATGCAATGACACTGGTGGATCCATATGTGGTAGGTGAAAAGAACACACATGCAATGACTCCAGTTGTTGATAGCGAAAAGAACATACATGCAATGACAATGGTGGATCTATGTGTGGTCTCTAAAAAGAACACACATTTCAATGACACTAGTGTATCCATATGTGGTATGTGAAAAGAACACACATGCAATGACACTGGTGGATCCATAGGTGGATTGTGAAAAGAGCACACATGCACTGACATTGGTGGATCCATATGTGGTATGTGAAAAGAACACACATGCAATGACTCCAGTTGTTGTTAGTGAAAAGAACATACATGCAATGAAACTGGTGGATCCATGTGTGGTCTCTAAAAAGAACACAAATTTCAATGACACTAGTGGATCCATATGTGGTATGTGAAAAGAACACACATGCAATGACTCTAGTTGTTTTTACTAAAAAGAACACACATGCAATGACACTGGTGGATCCATTGGTGGTATGTGAAAAGAGCACACATTTCAATGACTTTGGTTGTTGTTACTAAAAAGAACACACATGCAATGACCCTAGTCGATCCATATGTGGATTGTGAAATAAGCACACATGTAATGCCACTGGTGGATCCATATGTGGTATGTGAAAGGAACACACATGCAATGACTCTGGTTGTTGTTAGTGAAAAGAACACACATGCAATGACACTGGTGGATCCATAGGTGGATTGTGAAAAGAACACACATGCAATGACACTGGTGGATCCATATGTGGTATGTGAAAAGAACACACATGAAATGACTCTGGTTGTTGTTAGTGAAAAGAACACACATGCAATGACACTAGTGGATCCATAGGTGGTATGTCAAAGGAACACACATTTCAATGACTCTGGTTGTTGTTACTAAAAAGAACACACATGCAATGACACTGGTGGATCCATAGGTGGATTGTGAAATGAGCACACATGCAATGACATTGGTGGATCCATATGTGGTATGTGAAAAGAACACACATGCAATGACTCAGTTGTTGTTAGTGAAATGAACATACATGCAATGACACTGGTGGATCTATGTGTGGTCTCTAAAAAGAACACACATTTCAATGACACTAGTGTATCCATACGTGGTATGTGAAATGAACACACATGCAATGACTCTGGTTGTTTTTACTAAAAAGAACACACATGTAATGACACTGGTGGATCCATAGGTGGTATGTGAAAAGAACAAACATTTCAATGACTCTAGTTGTTGTTACTAAAAAGAACACACATGCAATGACACTGGTGGATCCATATGTGGATTGTGAAAAGAGCACACATGCAATGACACTGGTGGATCCATATGTGGTATGTGAAAAGAACACACATGCAATGACTCTGGTTATTGTTAGTGAAAAGAACATACATGCAATGACACTGGTGGATCCATAGGTGGATTGTGAAAAGAACACACATGCAATGACACTGGTGGATCCATATGTGGTATGTGAAAAGAACACACATGCAATGACTCTGGTTGTTGTTATTGAAAAGAACACTCATGCAATGACACTGGTGGATCCATGTGTGGTCTCTAAAAAGAACACACATTTCAATGACACTAGTGGATCCATATGTGGTATGTGAAAAGAACACACATTTCAATGACTCAGTTGTTGTTAGTAAAAAGAACACACATGCAATGACACTGGTGGATCCAAAGGTGGATTGTGAAAAGAGCACACATTTCAATGACTCTTGTTGTTGTTAGTAAAAAAGAACACACATGCAATGACACTGGTGGATCCATGTGTGGTCTCTGAAGAGAACACACATGCAATGACTCTGGTAATTGTTATTAAAAAGAGCACACATGCAATGACACTGGTGGATCCATGTGTGGATTGTGAAGAGAACACACATGCAATGACACTGGTGGATCCATATGTGGTATGTGAGAAGAACAATCATGAAATGATTCTAGTTGTTGTTAGTAAAAAGAACACACAAGCAATGACACTGGTGGATCCATAGGTGGATTGTGAAAAGAGCACACATGCAATGACACTTGTGGATCCATATGTAGTATGAGAAAAGAACACACATACAATGACTCCAGTTGTTGTTAGTGAAAAGAACATACTCCCTCCGTCCCAAAATAAGTGACTTGAGTTTTTCTACATTCGCATGTATCTATATACTAAAACGTGTCTAGATACATCTGAATCTAGAAAAACCAACGTCACTTATTTTGGGATGGAGGGAGTACATGCAATGACACTGGTGGATCCATGTGTTGTCTCTGAAGAGAACACAAATTTCAATGACATTGGTGGTTCCATATGTGGTATGTGAAAAGAACACACATGCAATGACTCTGGTTGTTGTTACTAAAAAGAACACACATGTAGTGACACTAGTGGATCCATAGGTGGTATGTGAAAACAACACACATTTCAATGACTCTGGTTGTTGTTAATAAAAAGAACACATATGCAATGACACTGGTGGATCCATAGGTGGTATGTGAAAAGAACACACATTTCAATGACTCTGGTTGTTGTTACTAAAAAGAACACGCATGCAATGACACTAGTGGATCCATATGTGGATTGTGAAAAGAGCACACATGCAATGACACTGGTGGATCCATATGTGGTATGTGAAAAGAACACACATGCAATGACTCCAGTTGTTGTTAGTGAAAAGAACATACATTCAATGACACTGGTGGATCCATAGGTGGATTGTGAAAAGATCACTCATGTAATGACACTAGTGGATCCATATGTGGTATGTGAAAAGAACACACATGCAATGACTCTGGTTATTGTTAGTGAAAAAAACATACATGCAATGAAACTGGTGGATCCATAGGTGGATTGTGAAAAGAACAGACATGCAATGACACTGGTGGATCCATATGTGGTATGTGAAAAGAACACACATGGAATGACTCTGGTTGTTGTTATTGAAAAGAACACACATGCAATGACACTGGTGGATCCATGTGTGGTCTCTAAAAAGAACACACATTTCAATGACACTAGTGGATCCATATGTGGTATGTCAAAAGAACACACATTTCAATGACTCTGGTTGTTACTAAAAAGAACACACATGCAATGACACTGGTGGATCCATAGGTGGTATGTGAAAAGAACACATATTTCAGTGACTCTGGTTGTTGTTACTAAAAAGAACACACATGCAATGACACTGGTGGATCCATATGTGGATTGTGAAAAGAGCACACATGCAATGACACTGGTGGATCCATATGTGGTATGTGAAAAGAACACACATGCAATGTCTCCAGTTGTTGTTAGTGAAAAGAACATACATGCAATGACACTAGTGGATCCATAGGTGGATTGTGAAAAGATCACACATGTAATGAAACTAGTGGATCCATATGTTGTATGTGAAAAGAACACACATGCAATGACTCTGGTTATTGTTAGTGAAAAGAACATACATGCAATGAAACTGGTGGATCCATAGGTGGATTGTGAAAAGAACAGACATGCAATGACACTGGTGGATCCATGTGTGGTATGTGAAAAGAACACACATGCAATGACTCTGGTTGTTGTTTTTGAAAAGAACACACATGCAATGACACTGGTGGATCCATGTGTGGTCTCTAAAAAGAACACACATTTCAATGACACTAGTGGATCCATATGTGGTATGTGAAAAGAATACACATTTCAATGACTCAGTTGTTAGTAAAAAGAACACAAATGCAATGACACTGGTGGATCCAAAGGTGGAGTGCGAAAAGAGCACACATTTCAATGACTCTGGTGGTTTCTTAGTAAAACAACACACATGCACTGACACTGGTGGATCCATGTGTGGTCTCTGAAGAGAACACACATGCAATGACTCTGGTTGTTGTTAGTAAAAAGAGCACACATGCAATGACACTGGTGGATCCATGTGTGGATTGTGAAGAGAACACACATGCAGTGACACTGGTGGATCCATATGTGGTATGTGAGAAGAACACACATGAAATGATTCCAGTTGATGATAGTAAACAGAACACACATGCAATGACACTGGTGGATCCATATCTGGTATGTGACAAGAACACACATGCAATGACTCCAGTTGTTGTTAGTGAAAATAACATACTCCCTCCGTCCCAAAATATGTGATTTGAGTTTGTCTACATTCTCATGTATCTATATACTAAAACGTGTCTAGATACGTCCGAATCTAGAAAAACCCGCGTCACTTATTTTGGGATGGAGTGAGTACATGCAATGACACTGGTGGATCCATGTTGTCTCAAGAGAACACACATTTCAATGACACTGGTGGATCCATATGTGGTATGTGAAAAGAACACACATGCAATGACTCTAGTTGTTGTTACTAAAAAGAACACACATGCAGTGACACTAGTGGATCCATAGGTGGTATGTGAAAAGAACACACATTTCAGTGACTCTGGTTGTTGTTACTAAAAAGAACACACATGCAATGACACTGGTGGATCCATAGGTGGTATGTGAAAAGAACACACATTTCAATGACTCTGGTTGTTGTTACTAAAAAGAACACACATGCAATGACACTGGTGGATCCATAGGTGGATTGTGAAAAGAGCACACATGCAATGACATTGGTCGATCCATATGTGGTATGTGAAAAGAACACACATGCAATGACTCCAGTTGTTGTTAGTGAAAAGAACATACATGCAATGACACTGGTGGATCCATGTGTGGTCTCTAAAAAGAACACACATTTCAATGACACTAGTGGATCCATATGTGGTATGTGAAAAGAACACACATGCAATGACTCTGGTTGTTTTTACTAAAAAGAACACACATGCAATGACACTGGTGGATCCATAGGTGGTATGTGAAAAGAACAAACATTTCAATGACTTTGGTTGTTGTTACTAAAAAGAACACACATGCAATGACCCTAGTCGATCCATATGTGGATTGTGAAATAAGAACACATGTAATGCCACTGGTGGATCCATATGTGGTATGTGAAAAGAACACACATGCAATGACTCTGGTTGTTGTTAGTGAAAAGAACACACATGCAATGAAACTGGTGGATCCATAAGTGGATTGTGAAAAGAACACACATGCAATGACACTGGTGGATCCATATGTGGTATGTGAAAAGAACACACATGAAATGACTCTGGTTGTTGTTAGTGAAAACAACACACATGCAATGACACTAGTGGATCCATAGGTGGTATGTCAAAAGAACACACATTTCAATGACTCTGGTTGTTGTTACTAAAAAGAACACTCATGCAATGACACTGGTGGATCCATAGGTGGATTGTGAAATGAGCACACATGCAATGACACTGGTGGATCCATATGTGGTAGGTGAAAAGAACACACATGCAATGACTCCAGTTGTTGTTAGTGAAAAGAACATACATGCAATGACACTGGTGGATCTATGTGTGGTCTCTAAAAAGAACACACATTTCAATGACACTAGTGTATCCATATGTGGTATGTGAAAAGAACACACATGCAATGACTCTGGTTGTTTTTACTAAAAAGAACACACATGCAATGACACTGGTGGATCCATAGGTGGTATGTGAAAAGAACACACATTTCAATGACTCTAGTTGTTGTTACTAAAAAGAACACACATGCAATGACACTGGTGGATCCATATGTGGATTGTGAAAAGAGCACACATGCAATGACACTGGTGGATCCATATGTGGTATGTGAAAAGAACACACATGCACTGACTCTGGTTATTGTCAGTGAAAAGAACATACATGCAATGACACTGGTGGATCCATAGGTCGATTGTGAAAAGAACACACATGCAATGACACTGGTGGATCCATGTGTGGTCTCTGAAGAGAACACACATGCAATGACTCTGGTTGTTGTTAGTAAAAAGAGCACACATGCAATGACACTGGTGGATCCATGTGTGGATTGTGAAGAGAACACACATGCAGTGACACTGGTGGATCCATATGTGGTATGTGAGAAGAACAGTCATGAAATGATTCCAGTTGTTGATAGTAAACGGAACACACATGCAATGACACTGGTGGATCCATATCTGGTATGTGACAAGAACACACATGCAATGACTCCAGTTGTTGTTAGTGAAAAGAACATACTCCCTCCATCCCAAAATAAGTGACTTGAGTTTGTCTACATTCGCATACATCTATATACTAAAACGTGTCTAGATACGTCCGAATCTAGAAAAACCCACGTCACTTATTTTGGGATGGAGTGAGTACATGCAATGCCACTGGTGGATCCATGTGTTGTCTCTGAAGAGAACACACATTTCAATGACACTGGTGGATCCATACGTGGTATGTGAAAAGAACACACATGCAATGACTCTAGTTGTTGTTACTAAAAAGAACACACATGCAGTGACACTGGTGGATCCATAGGTGGTATGTGAAAAGAACACATATTTCAGTGACTCTGGTTGTTGTTACTAAAAAGAACACACATGCAATGACACTGGTGGATCCATATGTGGATTGTGAAAAGAGCACACATGCAATGACACTGGTGGATCCATATGTGGTATGTGAAAAGAACACACATGCAATGTCTCCAGTTGTTGTTAGTGAAAAGAACATACATGCAATGACACTAGTGGATCCATAGGTGGATTGTGAAAAGATCACACATGTAATGAAACTAGTGGATCCATATGTTGTATGTGAAAAGAACACACATGCAATGACTCTGGTTATTGTTAGTGAAAAGAACATACATGCAATGAAACTGGTGGATCCATAGGTGGATTGTGAAAAGAACAGACATGCAATGACACTGGTGGATCCATGTGTGGTATGTGAAAAGAACACACATGCAATGACCCTGGTTGTTGTTTTTGAAAAGAACACACATGCAATGACACTGGTGGATCCATGTGTGGTCTCTAAAAAGAACACACATTTCAATGACACTAGTGGATCCATATGTGGTATGTGAAAAGAATACACATTTCAATGACTCAGTTGTTAGTAAAAAGAACACAAATGCAATGACACTGGTGGATCCAAAGGTGGAGTGCGAAAAGAGCACACATTTCAATGACTCTGGTGGTTTCTTAGTAAAACAACACACATGCACTGACACTGGTGGATCCATGTGTGGTCTTTGAAGAGAACACACATGCAATGACTCTGGTTGTTGTTAGTAAAAAGAGCACACATGCAATGACACTGGTGGATCCATGTGTGGATTGTGAAGAGAACACACATGCAGTGACACTGGTGGATCCATATGTGGTATGTGAGAAGAACAGTCATGAAATGATTCCAGTTGTTGATAGTAAACAGAACACACATGCAATGACACTGGTGGATCCATATCTGGTATGTGACAAGAACACACATGCAATGACTCCAGTTGTTGTTAGTGAAAATAACATACTCCCTCCGTCCCAAAATAAGTGATTTGAGTTTGTCTACATTCTCATGTATCTATATACTAAAACGTGTCTAGATACGTCCGAATCTAGAAAAACTGCTACTTATTTTAGGATGGAGTGAGTACATGCAATGACACTGTGGATCCATGTGTTGTCTCTGAAGAGAACACACATTTCAATGACACTGGTGGATCCATATGTGGTATGTGAAAAGAACACACATGCAATGACTCTAGTTGTTGTTACTAAAAAGAACACACATGCAGTGACACTGGTGGATCCATAGGTGGTATGTGAAAAGAACACACATTTCAGTGACTCTGGTTGTTGTTACTAAAAAGAACACACATGCAATGACACTGGTGGATCCATAGGTGGTATGTGAAAAGAACACACATTTCAATGACTCTGGTTGTTGTTACTAAAAAGAACACACATGCAATGACACTGGTGGATCCATAGGTGGATTGTGAAAAGAGCACACATGCAATGACATTGGTCGATCCATATGTGGTATGTGAAAAGAACACACATGCAATGACTCCAGTTGTTGTTAGTGAAAAGAACATACATGCAATGACACTGGTGGATCCATGTGTGGTCTCTAAAAAGAACACACATTTCAATGACACTAGTGGATCCATATGTGGTATGTGAAAAGAACACACATGCAATGACTCTGGTTGTTTTTACTAAAAAGAACACACATGCAATGACACTGGTGGATCCATAGGTGGTATGTGAAAAGAACAACATTTCAATGACTTTGGTTGTTGTTACTAAAAAGTACACACATGCAATGACCCTAGTCGATCCATATGTGGATTGTGAAATAAGAACACAGGTAATGCCACTGGTGGATCCATATGTGGTATGTGAAAAGAACACACATGCAATGACTCTGGTTGTTGTTAGTGAAAAGAACACACATGCAATGAAACTGGTGGATCCATAAGTGGATTGTGAAAAGAACACACATGCAATGACACTGGTGGATCCATATGTGGTATGTGAAAAGAACACACATGAAATGACTCTGGTTGTTGTTAGTGAAAACAACACACATGCAATGACACTAGTGGATCCATAGGTGGTATGTCAAAAGAACACACATTTCAATGACTCTGGTTGTTGTTACTAAAAAGAACACTCATGCAATGACACTGGTGGATCCATAGGTGGATTGTGAAATGAGCACACATGCAATGACACTGGTGGATCCATATGTGGTAGGTGAAAAGAACACACCTGCAATGACTCCAGTTGTTGTTAGTGAAAAGAACATACATGCAATGACACTGGTGGATCTATGTGTGGTCTCTAAAAGAACAGACATGTCAATGACACTAGTGTATCCTTATGTGGTATGTGAAAAGAACACACATGCAATGACTCTGGTTGTTGTTACTAAAAAGAACACACATGCAATGACACTGGTGGATCCATAGGTGGTATGTGAAAAGAACACACATTTCAATGACTCTAGTTGTTGTTACTAAAAAGAACACACATGCAATGACACTGGTGGATCCATATGTGGATTGTGAAAAGAGCACACATGCAATGACACTGGTGGATCCATATGTGGTATGTGAAAAGAACACACATGCAATGACTCTGGTTATTGTCAGTGAAAAGAACATACATGCAATGACACTGGTGGATCCATAGGTCGATTGTGAAAAGAACACACATGCAATGACATGGTGGATCCATGTGGTCTCTCTCTGAAGAGAACACACATGCAATGACTCTGGTTGTTGTTAGTAAAAAGAGCACACATGCAATGACACTGGTGGATCCATGTGTGGATTGTGAAGAGAACACACATGCAGTGACACTGGTGGATCCATATGTGGTATGTGAGAAGAACAGTCATGAAATGATTCCAGTTGTTGATAGTAAACGGAACACACATGCAATGACACTGGTGGATCCATATCTGGTATGTGACAAGAACACACATGCAATGACTCCAGTTGTTGTTAGTGAAAAGAACATACTACCAAATCCCAAAATAATGACTTGAGTTTGTCTACATTCGCATGCATCTATATACTAAAACGTGTCTAGATACGTCCAATCTAGAAAACCCACGTCACTTATTTTGGGATGGAGTGAGTACATGCAATGACATCGTGGATCCATGTGTTGTCTGAAGAGAACACACATTTCAATGACACTGGTGGATCCATACGTGGTATGTGAAAAGAACACACATGCAATGACTCTAGTTGTTGTTACTAAAAAGAACACACATGCAGTGACACTGGTGGATCCATAGGTGGTATGTGAAAAGAACACACATTTCAGTGACTCTGGTTGTTGTTACTAAAAAGAACACACATGCAATGACACTGGTGGATCCATAGGTGGTATGTGAAAAGAACACAAATTTCAATGACTCTGGTTGTTGTTACTAAAAAGAACACACATGCAATGACACTGGTGGATCCATAGGTGGATTGTGAAAAGAGCACACATGCACTGACATTGGTGGATCCATATGTGGTATGTGAAAAGAACACACATGCAATGACTCCAGTTGTTGTTAGTGAAAAGAACATACATGCAATGACACTGGTGGATCCATGTGTGTTCTCTAAAAAGAACACACATTTCAATGACACTAGTGGATCCATATGTGGTATCTGAAAAGAACACACATGCAATGACTCTGGTTGTTTTTACTAAAAAGAACACACATGCAATGACACTGGTGGATCCATAGGTGGTATGTGAAAAGAACACACATTTCAATGACTTTGGTTGTTGTTACTAAAAAGAACACACATGCAATGACCCTAGTCGATCCATATGTGGATTGTGAAATAAGCACACGTGTAATGCCACTGGTGGATCCATATGTGGTATGTGAAAAGAACACACATGCAATGACTCTGGTTGTTGTTAGTGAAAAGAACACACATGCAATGACACTGGTGGATCCATAGGTGGATTGTGAAAAGAACACACATGCAATGACACTGGTGGATCCATATGTGGTATGTGAAAAGAACACACATGCAATGACTCTGGTTGTTGTTAGTAAAAGGAACACACATGCAATGACACTAGTGGATCCATAGGTGGTATGTCAAAAGAACACACATTTCAATGACTCTGGTTGTTCTTACTAAAAAGAACACACATGCAATGACACTGGTGGATCCATAGGTGGATTGTGAAATGAGCACACATGCAATGACATTGGTGGATCCATATGTGGTATGTGAAAAGAACACACATGCAATGACTCCAGTTGTTGTTAGTGAAAAGAACATACATGCAATGACACTGGTGGATCCATGTGTGGTCTCTAAAAAGAACACACATTTCAATGACACTAGTGGATCCATATGTGGTATGTGAAAAGAACACACATGCAATGACTCTGGTTGTTTTTACTAAAAAGACCACACATGCAATGACACTCGTGGATCCATAGGTGGTATGTGAAAAGAACACCCATGGAATGACTCTGGTTATTGTCAGTGAAAAGAACATACATGCAATGACACTGGTGGATCCATAGGTTGATTGAGAAAAGAACACACATGCAATGACACTGGTGGATCCATGTGTGGTCTCTGAAGAGAACACACATGCAATGACTCTGGTTGTTGTTAGTGAAAATAACACACATGCAATGACACTGGTGGATCCATAGGTGGATTGTGAAAAGAACACACATGCAATGACACTGGTGGATCCATATGTGGTATGTGAAAAGAACACACATGCAATGACTCTGGTTGTTGTTACTAAAAAGAACACACATGCAGTGACACTGGTGGATCCATAGGTGGTATGTGAAAAGAACACACATTTCAGTGACTCTGGTTGTTGTTGCTAAAAAGAACACACATGCAATGACACTGGTGGATCCATAGGTGGATTGTGAAACGAGCACACATGCAATGACACTAGTGGATCCATATGTGGTAGGTGAAAAGAACACACATGCAATGACTCCAGTTGTTGTTAGTGAAAAGAACATACATGCAATGACACTGGTGGATCTATGTGTGGTCTCTAAAAAGAACACACATTTCAATGACACTAGTGTATCCATATGTGGTATGTGAAAAGAACACACATGCAATGACTCTGGTTGTTTTTACTAAAAAGAACACACATGCAATGACACTGGTGGATCCATAGGTGGTATGTGAAAAGAACACACATTTCAATGACTCTAGTTGTTGTTACTAAAAAGAACACACATGCAATGACACTGGTGGATCCATATGTGGATTGTGAAAAGAGCACACATGCAATGACACTAGTGGATCCATATGTGGTATGTGAAAAGAACACACATGCAATGACTCTGGTTATTGTCAGTGAAAAGAACATACAGGCAATGACGCTGGTGGATCCATAGGTCGATTGTGAAAAGAACACACATGCAATGACACTGGTGGATCCATGTGTGGTCTCTGAAGAGAACACACATGCAATGACTCTGGTTGTTGTTAGTAAAAAGAGCACACATGCAATGACACTGGTGGATCCATGTGTGGATTGTGAAGAGAACACACATGCAGTGACACTGGTGGATCCATATGTGGTATGTGAGAAGAACAGTCATGAAATGATTCCAGTTGTTGATAGTAAACGGAACACACATGGAATGACACTGGTGGATCCATATCTGGTATGTGACAAGAACACACATGCAATGACTCCAGTTGTTGTTAGTGAAAAGAACATACTCCCTCCGTCCCAAAATAAGTGACTTGAGTTTGTCTACATTCGCATGCATCTATATACTAAAACGTGTCGAGATACGTCCGAATCTAGAAAAACCCACGTCACTTATTTTGGGATGGAGTGAGTACATGCAATGACACTGGTGGATCCATGTGTTGTCTCTGAAGAGAACACACATTTCAATGACACTGGTGGATCCATACGTGGTATGTGAAAAGAACACACATGCAATGACTCTAGTTGTTGTTACTAAAAA
This sequence comes from Avena insularis, assembly GCA_023614405.1. Taxonomy (NCBI): domain Eukaryota; kingdom Viridiplantae; phylum Streptophyta; class Magnoliopsida; order Poales; family Poaceae; genus Avena; species Avena insularis. The sequence continues at coordinate 132,910 of JAJUPC010000435.1, forward strand.
GAACACACATGCAGTGACACTGGTGGATCCATAGGTGGTATGTGAAAAGTACACACATTTCAGTGTGTAACATCCCAAAAATCATGTTTCAAAAACTCATTCATTTCATTCTTACATCATTCATTCATATAGGGTTTTTCTCAAAAATCATTTGGAGACAGAAGTTTGAGCTATGATTTCATGTGGGCATTTTATCTCAATTGGCCATCACCCTTTGAGATTTGAATGCTTAGGTACTTGTTTGCTTGCCTCCATGGTTGGAAAGATTAGGAGTAGCTTTTAAAACCCAAGATTTCCAATTTAGAAATATTTTCTAAACCCTATTCCAAATAATTGCAAAGAGACAAAGTCTCTGTTTATTTCAAAGACCCAAGCTTGACCAAGCCTTGCAAGGTGACCACATGGTTATTTGACTGCATTTGAACCCACAAGAACCCTGCAAAAATTCCCAAAGAAGTTTGAATTCAAAAGGATTTGAATTCATATCAAATTCATTCCAGAAAATGAAATTAGAAAAAGAAAAAGGCTAAGGAAAAGAAAAGGGCCCAAAGAAAGCCAGATCCAGCCCAAGAAGCCCACCCGGATCTTCTTTTTCTTCTCTCACGCTGAAGACGCTACCGAGTCACCGACAAAGTGCACCCACCTACACACACCGCACCTCGCCGACGAACGGGCCCGGTCCACGCCGCTCGTCTTCCCAGACCGCTACCGCGACCACGCCAGCTTGAAGGCCGGTAATGGCGCGCGTAAATGGGCTTTAAACCCGGCGCTTCGCCGATTCCCCTATAAGATCCTCTCGCTCCACGATCTTTTTCCCCCAGACACCTCGCTCCCGCCACCAGTCCCTCAATCAGCTTTGCACCGCCATGACAGTAACTCTCCGGCGATCGATTCCGGTGAGCCCGGTGTTCTCCGCCTCTCGTTCTTGCTATCTCGGCCTGAATCTTGCGCATCATCGACTCGCTAGTCTGTCTGTCTTGCCCTGTGTCGCCGGTTCCACTTGACACCGCGAGCACCGACGGCGACATCAACTCCGACGAGCTCTAGTGGTAAGTCCGCATCGCCTCCTAGTTCATGCTCACTACTACCGCCTTGACCTCGGAACCTAACCGTGTCCTCGACTTGCCTTGGGTGATCCCTGACGCCCCCGACGACCACCCGACGCACCCGACGCCGGGCGAACTCCGTGAGGAATCGCAGCGCAGAGCGCCTTGACCAACCGCAGTACGACGAAGCCGCGTGACCTCGAGCCCGGTGAGCTACCTCGATCTTCCTTACTCTCTGATCATCGGCAACGCTATTGACCGACGGTTCGCCGCCGGTAGTCACCGCCAGCCGCCATCTGCGGTGACCCGAGCAGCCGTTAGATCTGGATCGAACGCCTACGATAGATCACTTAAACCCGAAGCGGTACGCGATCTGAGCCGCACCTGCCCTTTAGATCCTACGGTGTGGAGCTCGATCCAGCGAACCGGCACGGCGAATAAGAATAAGACGCGTGGATAGGTTAGATCTGAGAATAGAATTTAAAACCAGAAATTTGATCCAAATTCAAATGCCTATATCTTTTGAATGCCACGTTGGATTTTTGCAAACTTTATACCGTTGGATTCAGAAAAACAAGACCTTTCTGCCTATCATTTTTGTTTAGCATATAGTAACCATTAGATGTGCTAAAATTGCAGAGACTTGTTTGAGGCCATTTTGAGTATAGATTTAGTTTAGTATTTTGTTTTAGGGTTATATAAGTTGTCTTGGCTATTTTGTGACTTGTTTAGTTTCTGTATTCATGCACTTGCTTGGTTGAGTTTTCCAAAAATCATCACTTGGTAGATTCATGCATGCATGCATTCATACTATTTCTTGTTTGTATATATTTGTGTGTAATTGTGTGCTACAACTTTGTGTGTAGATTTTGCTAGTGATTGTGATTGTGAAGAGTGCTACTCTCCACACTACCAAGGCAAGTGATATCATCATGAATATTCCATTCCTATATTTTATATATGCATTAGTATTATTTTTCTAAGTATAGGACTTGCATGAATTTTTGCTAAGTACAAGCTAAGCTTTGGGAAAACCTATTAGGTAAAACCTTAGTGAGAATTACCTAAGTCAAGATTCCTATTACTATCATGCCTAGCCTAGCTACTAGAAAACAAGGGTGGTTTATATATTCACACTATGGAAAAATATTCTAAGTCTAAGGACTTGTTTTTATTTAACAAAACAACTAAGTTAATGAATCACACAGGTGGAATGGAAAGATTGGGTTATGTTGAGTGGTTACACAAGGCCAGTGTTACTGGTGAACCTTGTGTATCTCACTTGTGGATGGCCACCCAGGAACAAAGAGATTTGAGTTGTCAAATGTTGAGAAGCTTCAAGTGCAACCACTTGGTAATATGGGCTCTGCCATGATCTTAGGATGCTCGAACTTAGTCTCTTGGACAGTGGGTGGTAGATGGGTTGATAGGTTGGAGCGCGTCCATTTGACTAAGGAAAGGCTATCAAGGATCATGTCTTGGGAAACCAAGGCTTGTGGGGAAAGTGCACCACCTCTGCAGAGTGTAAAACCTAAGTACTTAGCCATGTCCCTGGTAAAGGACAATTTGAGCATCAAGACATGGAAACTTCAAGAATCTCATCACTCCAATTTCTAAATAAAACTTGTGGGTGAACAAGGGTTAAAGGATCTTCAGTCTTTGATTGGTAGATGCCCGAGTGGATCTTCACTCTGATTGGTAGATACCTTGGGATGGACTTTGTCAAGCAAAACTTAGTGTTTTCAAAAGTTAAGGAAAAATCTATTTTGAGCAATGCAAGCCTAAGCTCCACCAGCCAAATGCATATAGCCTTATAGTCCACTTAAATATATATACTAAGGTATCACTTGCCAATACTATTCCAAAGTATTGACCTCCGTGGCTGTAACTTATGATGTTGCAGGTTACTCGATGATGATTAGGAGTCATGAGTCTACACTCAACATGCTTGCTCGTGGCACATGAAGATGAAGACTTATGTTTATTTACATATTCCATAAACTTGTACTAGGCCTTTGGCCATGAGTTGTAAAAGACTATGTTTTATCTCCGAATGACTGTAATAAACGACCTTTGTATCTGTACTTCATCTTAAACTGTGGATGCTAGCAATGATCCAGAGGACTAGCATTGCAATCACAGGGATCTTTTCCTTTAATAAGGAGGGATCTTACAGATGGTATCAGAGCACTGTGTTGCCTGTAGGATTATGACCCTAGGATTGGAAACCACTAAGGAAAAAAATTTACTTCTTCTACACTTGTCTATTCTTCTCGTAAACTTTTCTAATCTTCTCCTTCTCATCTCTATTTGTAGATGAACTCCAACTAAGCCGTGAAGAAAGGACCACTCATGACCATGACCTTGGAGTGTGAGACTGAGTTTCCCAAGATTCTCAAGGACCTCATGGAAACCATGGGAGTACATGGTGCAGCTGTGTACAAGGGCTTTCCAGTGATGGAGGATGGAGTGGAGTATTGGTGGGTGCAACTTCACTTGTACAAGAACAAGGAAGACAACCACAAAGAAAAAGGCTTCTGCATGTACACCAACACTTTTATGCACACCACATTCTTTGAGTCAGCAAAAGAAGCAGCTTGGAAGACTATCAAAGAACTCAGTGCTAGAGTCAAGTGCAGGATGCTCAACCTCCAAAAAGACTTAGAGAAAGAGAAGGAACATACCCAAGAGTTGGAAGTCACCAACCAATCCTTAAGAGGAGATATTATAGACTTAGTGATAGAAGCATGTGAACAAGATAGGGTGATTGCCACTAGGAACATTGTGCTAGCCACCAGATCCAATGAGATAGGATTGTAAGCGCACTTCGTTAGTTGGACCACCACCTATCACCTTATTTTCCAAAATGATACCTTAAATAAGTTTGAACCTTGGTTGAAGAAATGGATTCTTGTATGCATGACTTGTATGATTTATGTGTGTCTCAAGAATGTGTTTGAATGTTTGTCTTGTTTATCTTAAATTGTGTTGTTCTAACTTTTTCAATCTTAAATAGATGCCTATTGCCATCAGCACAGTTGAGGAGTTCCAGGCTACCCGTTTTGGTCCTCGTATCGTAGAGCTTACTACTTTACTCGATCTCCCTCTTCCTATCATTACGGTGCACCCACTCACCAAGTTTGAGAGGAAGGACCTTTGGGGCTTCAAGGTGAACCAGCCAGACGCCTTGAGAGCCTACTACGGAGGCCATCGCCTTCAAGCTTATGCACGATGACAGGAGAGAGGCATGGAGGTTGTCATGCAGATCCGATAGGACGATCGTTAGGACGCCACTCCCGACAAGTTAGAGGCACTCACTTCCACGCTTTGAAGGCGTGATGATGACGGAGAGTCCATTGACTTTGAGGACGACTCGAGGGTCACAAGCTGAGCCGATACGCCTGCATTCTCCAGGACTTAGAGACTCTTATTAGGCACGTGGATACCGATAGGACCAACGCCATGCTTAGTAATGACGAAGCCTCAGTGCAGCTTCATGAGAAGGACAAGCTCTTCGCCAAGCAGGACGAGATAGTCAAGGAGATGGAGACGAAGTTCGAGACCCAAGACCGTAAGTTCAAGAGTCAAGAGAAGCGTGTCCAGATAGGAACAAGAGGATTCGTGATATGACTGAGGAACTGCAGTCCAAGGACTTCGAAGTTAGAGCAAAGCAGCAGAAAGGATTGAGAGGCTTGCCCCTAAGAGGGCTCTCAAGGCCAAGATCGACTCTTTGACCACTACCATCGAGGAGAACAAGACCGCAATGGAGAACGAGGTCTTACCTTTGTCGAGGAGGAGATTGATGCCGATTTAGTAGATTTGACTACTCGCTTATCTTTATTTACCGCACTTGTTATTTATGAACTTATTGTTGGACCATCCGACATGTGGATGGCTTGCTTGTGTGTGTTTGTATCTTGTTGTTTAGCTTATATCCTAGTGTTGCTTGCTATGTGTTTGCTTGTGTAATGTATTGTGCATAAATCATGTAAGGGTATCTCATTCTTATCTCTATATGAATAAACCATGATGCCTCCCCGTCGCAAACACCAACCCCAACCCCAACATTACCCCTAAATGCAACAAATGATGAATGCGCAAACACAGCTTATGCAAATGATGACGACGCTCATCCGTAACTGAACAACAACAACAACAACAACCCCAACAACAACAATAACAATAATAACAACAACAACAACAACCTCCGTGTTTTGATATGCTCACCAGATTTCAAGGCCCCGAGGCCGCTAAGTTTTCAGAACGACCGATCCCATGGTGGCCAATGATTGGCTACGCTCGTGAACAAAGACTTAGTGACCAGAGGATGCACAGATGCTGAAAAGGTCAGTTTGCAAGACATCCTGGAAGGACCAGCCAGATGGTGGGACAACTTCCATTACCACGCCTATTGATGAGGTAACTTGGGCTATCTTTGAAGATGGATTTCGTACCACTCATATCTCACCGTATGATGAGCCTGAAAAAGAAGGAATTTCACAACTGAAATACAGTCACCACAACGTGGCTGAATACATCAAGAGTTCAACAATCTGCGCTATGCACGGATGAGGTTGACAATCGATGCCAAAAGGAAGGAAAAGTTTCTAGAAGGCTTGAATGATGAGCTAAATCAAATGCCTCAGTGGCATATGTTCCAACTTATCGGGCCATTGTGTGAAAAGGCTGTTATTGTGGAGAATAAAATGAAGCAAGTTGAGAGTAGAAAGAGGAAACATCTGACAAGCATAGCTCGATCGTATCATAAACGATCTCACTATGATGATAGTGTCACCAAGATCCCACAAGCATGGGAAGTTTAACAAGCACCACAACCACAACCGTCATGACAACAAGCATCATCGCAGTCATGACAATGATAAGTACAAGAACCACAAGAGTGGATATAAGAGCCACCATAGTGGAAGTGGAAGTGGAAGTCAACCTAAGAAGGACAACCAAAGTTGAATGCTTCAAATGCAAGAAGTGGGGCATTATGCTAATGAGTGCCCCGAGAAGAACGTTGAAGGACCTAACAAACCCAATCCTTTTCGTAAAGGACAGGTCAACCACATCAATGTGGAGGAAGTCTATGAAGAACCCGATGCCGCTGCCGGTAAGTTCAGACTCAATTCCATCTCAGCATTTGTACTCTTTGACACTGGTGCATCTCCTTCATTCATATCTAAAGCATTTGTCGAAAGAAATGGGTTTGCATCTGAAAACATAGGGTGTCCGATAAAAGTTAGCTCTCCGGGAGAGGATATGATAGTGAGTCTTGGATGCCGGATCTAGTCATAGAGATCGGAAAACATAAGTTTCAAAGAACCTAATAATCCTAAATTCCCAAGGATTGGATGTAATTTTGGGAATGGATTGGATGGCTAAGTATGAGGGAGTACTAGATTGTGCAAATCGCACAATTTCACTCACAACCCCCGCAGTAAGAGGATAACATTTAAGTCCAATTTTAAATCTAAAGGAGTAAGCTGAATTCTCTTAAGGGGTTAGCATGGACAAGCAGCCAATTGTGTGTGAGTATCCTGATGTGTTCCTAAGAGTTACCAGAATGCCACCAGATAGAGATGTGGAGTTTATAATAGAATTGGTACCAGGATCGGGCCAAGAGCAAAGAGACCTTATAAAATGTCAGTTGATTTAACTTAAGGAACTCAAGAAACAACTTGGAGAACAATTGCGTAAAGGATTCATCCAACAAGTTCTTCATCTTGGGGAGCTCCAGCTTTGTTCAGAGAAAGAGAGATAGAACTCAAAGACTATGCATAGATTACCGTTCTCTCAATGAGGTAACCATCAAGAACAAATATCCTTTGCCAAGAATCAATGACTTGTTTGATCAGCTAGAAGGAGCTTGTGTGTTCTCAAAGATTGACCTTCGTCGTTATTTTCAACTCAAGATAAGAGAGCAAGACATACCTAAAACAGCATTTACCACGAGGTATGGATTGTATGAGTACACTGTGATGCCTTTTGGATTAACCAACGCCCAAAGATACTTCATGAATATGATGAACAAAGTGTTCATGGAATTTCTCGACAAGTTTGTTGTCGCTTTCATCGATGACATCTTAGTCTACTCCAAGAGCAAGGAAGAACATGAAAGACATCTACGCTTGATACTTGAGAAACTAAGGAACATAAACTTTATGCCAAATTCAGCAAGTGTGAGTTTTGGTTAGAGGAAGTTGGATTTCTTGGTCATGTTATGACGAAGGATGGTGTAGCAGCTTGATCCCGCTAAGGTTTCAGCCGTAATGTAATGGGAATCTCCTAAGAATGTAAAAGAGGTACGTAGTTTCCTTGGGTTCGCAGGTTACTACAGAAGGTTCATTGAAATTTTTTCTAAGGTTGCTAAACCAATGACGGAATTGTTAAAGAAAGATAAGAAATTTGCTTGGTCCAAGGATGTGAACTCAGCTTTCAAGAATTAAAGAAGAGACTTGTGTCAAGACCAGCTCAGGTTTACCAGATTTGGAAAAGGATTTGCGGTATTGTGATGCTTCAGATCAAGGATTAGGAGCCGATTTATGCAAGGCGGAAAAGTTGTGGCTTATGCCTCGAGACAACTCAAAACTCATGAAGTAAATTATCCTACTCATGATTTAGAGTTAGTCATTGTCCATGCACTCAAAACATGGAGACATTACCTTTTGGGAAAACGTTGTGAAGTATTCACCGATCATAAAAGCTTGAAATATATCTTCACCCAGAAGGAAATCAATATGAGACAAAGAAGATGGCTAGAGCTTATCAAGGATTATGACTTGAATTTGCAATACCACCCCGGTAAAGCAAATGTAGTAGCAGATGCTCTAAGTCGTAGCGATTGTAAATGGTCTTACCAAAGGTGAATTGCCGATGACTTGTGTAAGCAATTCAAGGAACTCAGGTTGAGATTGTGCCTAAGGACATCTCATGTCTTTGGATATTCAACCCACTCTGTTGGATAAGATTAAAGAAGCCCAAAAGACGGATAAAGAAATCGAAGAGATTAAGGAAAGGATTAGCCAAGGGAAAGCTAAAAGTTTCCATATGGACGAACAAGGTACTTTATGGCACGAGAAACGTATTTGTGTTCCACAAAATCCGGAAATGCGGAAACTGATTTTACAAGAAGCCCATAACTCTCCGTATTCTATTCACCCAGGAAACACCAAAATGTATATGGATATGAAAGAAAGATTTTGGTGGAACAATCTTAAAAGGGACAATGCCGAACACATTGCCTTGTGTGACGTGTGTAGTAGAGTGAAAGCGGAGCATCAGAAACTAGCAGGTTTGCTTCAACCAATGCCTATTCCTGAGTGGAAGTGGGAAAATATCGGTATGGATTTCATTACTGGATTACCAAGGACCAGGTCAGGGTATGATTCCATATGGGTAATAGTAGATCGCCTAACTAAAGTGGCTCATTTTATACCCGTAAAGACAACTTATACCAGTGCAAAGTTAGCCAAAATCTACATGAGCAGAATTGTATGCCTTCACGGTGTACCTAAGAGTATTGTGTCTGATAGAGGAACTCAGTTCACTTCTCACTTTTGGATACAGCTTCATGAATCTCTAGGAACGAGGTTGGAATTCAGCACTGCTTTTCATCCTCAAACTGATGGACAAACAGAAAGGACTAATCAAATTCTTGAAGACATGTTGAGGGCATGTGCCCTAGACTATGGAGCAAGTTGGGATGAAAGTCCGCCTTACGCAGAAGTTTTCTTACAACAACAAATACCAATCTAGTATTGGGATGGCACCATTTGAGTTTCTATACGGAAGTGTACCACCCCATTGTTATGGAATGGTGTGGGAGAAAGAAGTTTGTTTGGACCAGACCTTATCAAAGACGCCAAGAAAAGGTCAAATTGGTTAGAGACAGTTGAAGATAGCACGATCTCGATGTAAAAGCTACGCAGATGCTAAGCGAGAGAAGTCACTTACAAAGTTGGGGATAGAGCTTATCTTAGAGTATCACTACTCGTGGAGTAAAAAGATTTGGAGTCAAAGGAAAGTTAGGACCAAGATATGTGGGACCATTCAACATTTTAAGTCGCAAGGAGAAGTCGATATGAAATCGAATCACAAAGATCTTTACTAGCAAATTCCATAATGTTTTTCATGTGAGCCAGCTCAAGAAATGTCACCTTAAATGGAAGAAACATCTTTGAAAGATACCATATCTTTGGAAGAAGTTCAACTAGAAAGTGATCTCACCTATGAAGAAAAGCCTCAAGATTCTTGAAACCACGTAAAGAGTCACAAGAACAAAGACTATCAAGTTTTGTAAAGTACAATGGAATCATCATTCAAGAAGAAGCAACATGGGAAAGAGAAGATGATCTTCAAAAGACCACCCTCACCTATTTGTTAGTTAATCCGAATCTCGAGGGCGAGATTCATTTTAAGGGGTTAGATTTGTAACATCCCAAAAATCATGTTTCAAAACTCATTCATTTCATTCTTGCATCATTCATTCATATAGGGTTTTTCTCAAAAATCATTTGGAGATGTAAGTTTGAGCTATGATTTCATGTGGGCATTTTATCTCAATTGGCCATCACCCTTTGAGATTTGAATGCTTAGGTACTTGTTTGCTTGCCTCCATGGTTGGAAAGATTAGAGTAGCTTTTAAACCCAAGATTTCCAATTTAGAAATATTTTCTAAACCCTATTCCAAATAATTGCAAAGAGACAAAGTCTCTGCTTACTTCAAAGACCCAAGCTTGACCAAGCCTTGCAAGGTGACCACATGGTTATTTGACGCATTTGAACCCACAAGAACCCCTGCAAAATCCCCAAAGAAGATTGAATTCAAAATGATTTTAATTAATATCAAATACATTCAAGAAAATGAAATTAGAAAAACAAAAAGTCTAAGTAAAAGAAAAGTGCCGATCGGCCAGAATCAGGCCCAGCAGAAGATCCAGCCCAGAAGCCCACCCGGATCTTCTTTTTCTTCTTCACGCCAAGAAGCGCACGCTGAGCCGCCAGCAGACAAAGTGTACCACCACACACCTCACGACCGCCGAACGGCCGGTCCACGCCGCCTCGTCTTCCTTTCCCCTGCATCGCTACCACGCCGCCAGCGGAAAAGGCCGTAATGGCGCCGGCGTAAATGGGCTTTAAACCCGAGCGCTTCGCCGATTCCCGAATATAAGATCCTCTCGCCCACGATCTTTTTCCCCCAGACACCTCGCTCACTCCGCCACCAGTCGCCCTCAATCAGCTTTTGCACCGCCATGACAGAACCTCTCCGCGATCGATTCCGTGAGCCCAGTGTTCCTCGCCTCTCGTTTGCTATCTGCCGCGAATCTAGCGATTCATCGACCTCGCTAGTCTGTCTCAGACGCCTGTGTCGCCGGTTCCACTTGACACCGCGAGCACCGACGGCGACATTAACTCCGGAGCTCTAGTGGTAAGTCCGCATCACCGCGCCTCCTAGTTCATGCTCACTACGCCGACCTGTGAACTAACTGTGTCCTCGACTTGCCTTTGGGTGATCCACGACGCCCCACGACCACCCGACGCACCCGACGCCGCGAACTCCGGTGAGGAATCGCAGCCGTGATGAAGCGCCTTGACCAACCGCAGTATGACGAAGCCGCGTGACCTCCCGAGCCCGGTGAGCTACCTCGATCTTCCTTACTCTGCATCATCGCAACGCTATCGCCGCCCATCTGTGACCAGGCAGCAGCAGCCGTTAGATCTGGATCGAATGCCTACGATAGATCACTTAAACCCGAAGCGGTACGCGATCTGAGCCGCACCTGCCCTTTAGATCCTACGTTGTGGAGCTCGATCCAGCGAACCGGCACGGGCGAATAAGAATAAGACGCGTGGATAGGTTAGATCTGAGAATAGAATTTAAAACCGTAAATTTGATCCAAATTCAAATGCCTATATCTTTTGAATGCCACGTGATTTTTGCAAACTTTATACCGTTGATTAAGAAAACAAGACCTTTCTGCCTATCCTTTTGTTTAGCATATAGTAACCATTAGATGTGCTAAAATTGCAGAGACTTGTTTGAGGCCATTTTGAGTATAGATTTAGTTTAGTATTTTGTTTTAGGGTTATATAAGTTGTCTTGGCTATTTTGTGACTTGTTTAGTTTCTGTATTCATGCACTTGCTTGGTTGAGTTTTCCAAAAATCATCACTTGGTAGATTCATGCATGCATGCATTCATACTATTTCTTGTTTGTATATATTTGTGTGTAATTGTGTGCTACAACTTTGTGTGTAGATTTTGCTAGTGATTGTGATTGTGACGAGTGCTACTCTCCACACTACCAAGGCAAGTGATATCATCATGAATATTCCATTCCTATATTTTATATATGCATTAGTATTATTTTTCTAAGTATAGGACTTGCATGAATTTTTGCTAAGTACAAGCTAAGCTTTGGGAAAACCTATTAGGTAAAACCTTAGTGAGAATTACCTAAGTCAAGATTCCTATTACTATCATGCCTAGCCTAGCTACTAGAAAACAAGGGTGGTTTATATATTCACACTATGGAAAAATATTCTAAGTCTAAGGACTTGTTTTTATTTAACAAAACAACTAAGTTAATGAATCACCTAGGTGGAATGGAAAGATTGGGTTATGTTGAGTGGTTACACAAGGCCAGGGGTACTGGTGAACCTTGTGTATCTCACTTGTGGATGGCCACCCAGGAACAAAGAGATTTGAGTTGTCAAATGTTGAGAAGCTTCAAGTGCAACCACTTGGTAATATGGGCTGCCATGATCTTAGGATGCTGGAACTTAGTCTCTTGGACAAGGTGGTAGATGGGTTGATAGGTTGGAGCGCCCCATTTGACTAAGGAAAGGCTACTGAAGGATCATGTCTTGGGAAACCAAGGCTTGTGGGGAAAGTGCACCACCTCTGCAGAGTGTAAAACCTAAGTACTTAGCCATGTCCCTGGTAAAGGACAAATTGAGCATCAAGACATGGAAACTTCAAGAATCTCATCACTCCAATTTCTAAATAAAACTTGTGGGTGAACAAGGGTTAAAGGATCTTCAGTCTTTGATTGGTAGATGCCCTGAGTGGATCTTCAGTCTCTGATTGGTAGATACCTTGGGATGGACTTTGTCAAGCAAAAACTTAGTGTTTTCAAAAAGTTAAGGAAAAATCTATTTTGAGCAATGCAAGCCTAAGCTCCACCAGCCAAATGCATATAGCCTTATAGTCCACTTAAATATATATACTAAGGTATCACTTGCCAATACTATTCCAAAGTATTGACCCTCTGTGGCTGTAACTTATGATGTTGCAGGTTACTCTGATGATGATTAGGAGTCATGAGTCTACACTCAACATGCTTTCCTGTGGCACATGAAGATGAAGACTTATGTTTATTTACATATTCCATAAACTCTTGTACTAGGCCTTTGGCCATGAGTTGTAAAAGACTATGTTTTATCTCTGGAATGACTGTAATAAACGACCTTTGTATCTGTGTACTTCATCTTAAACTGTGGATGCTAGCAATGATCCAGGGACTAGCATTGCAATCACAGGGATCTTTTCCTTTAATAAGGAGGGATCTTACACAGTGACTCTGGTTGTTGTTACTAAAAAGAACACACATGCAATGACACTGGTGGATCCATAGGTGGTATGTGAAAAGAACACACATTTCAATGACTCTGGTTGTTGTTACTAAAAAGAACACACATGCAATGACACTGGTGGATCCATAGGTGGATTGTGAAAAGAGCACACATGCACTGACATTGGTGGATCCATATGTGGTATGTGAAAAGAACACACATGCAATGACTCCAGTTGTTGTTAGTGAAAAGAACATACATGCAATGACACTGGTGGATCCATGTGTGTTCTCTAAAAAGAACACACATTTCAATGACACTAGTGGATCCATATGTGGTATCTGAAAAGAACACACATGCAATGACTCTGGTTGTTTTTACTAAAAAGAACACACATGCAATGACACTGGTGGATCCATAGGTGGTATGTGAAAAGAACACACATTTCAATGACTTTGGTTGTTGTTACTAAAAAGAACACACATGCAATGACCCTAGTCGATCCATATCTGGATTGTGAAATAAGCACACATGTAATGCCACTGGTGGATCCATATGTGGTATGTGAAAAGAACACACATGCAATGACTCTGGTTGTTGTTAGTGAAAAGAACACACATGCAATGACACTGGTGGATCCATAGGTGGATTGTGAAAAGAACACACATGCAATGACATTGGTGGATCCATATGTGGTATGTGAAAAGAACACACATGCAATGACTCTGGTTGTTGTTAGTAAAAAGAACACATATGCAATGACACTAGTGGATCCATAGGTGGTATGTCAAAAGAACACACATTTCAATGACTCTGGTTGTTGTTACTAAAAAGAACACACATGCAATGACACTGGTGGATCCATAGGTGGATTGTGAAATGAGCACACATGCAATGACATTGGTGGATCCATATGTGGTATGTGAAAAGAACACACATGCAATGACTCCAGTTGTTGTTAGTGAAAAGAACATACATGCAATGACACTGGTGGATCCATGTGTGGTCTCTGAAAAGAACACACATTTCAATGACACTAGTGGATCCATATGTGGTATGTGAAAAGAACACACATGCAATGACTCTGGTTGTTATTAATAAAAAGACAACACATGCAATGACACTGGTGGATCCATAGGTGGTATGTGAAAAGAACACCCATGGAATGACTCTGGTTATTGTCAGTGAAAAGAACATACATGCAATGACACTGGTGGATCCATAGGTCGATTGTGAAAAGAACACACATGCAATGACAATGGTGGATCCATGTGTGGTCTCTGAAGAGAACACACATGCAATGACTCTAGTTGTTGTTAGTGAAAATAACACACATGCAATGACACTGGTGGATCCATAGGTGGATTGTGAAAAGAACACACATGCAATGACACTGGTGGATCCATATGTGGTATGTGAAAAGAACACACATGAAATGACTCTGGTTGTTGTTAGTGAAAAGAACACACATGCAATGACACTAGTGGATCCATAGGTGGTATGTCAAAAGAACACACATTTCAATGACTCTAGTTAATGTTACTAAAAAGAACAGACATGCAATGACACTGGTGGATCCATAGGTGGATTGTGAAATGAGCACACATGCAATGACACTGGTGGATCCATATGTGGTATGTGAAAAGAACACACATGCAATGACTCCAGTTGTTGTTAGTGAAAAGAACATACATGCAATGACACTGGTGGATCGATGTGTGGTCTCTAAAAAGAACACACATTTCAATGACACTAGTGTATCCATATGTGGTATCTGAAAAGAACACACATGCAATGACTCTAGTTGTTTTTACTAAAAAGAACACACATGCAATGACACTGGTGGATCCATAGGTGGTATGTGAAAAGAACACACATTTCAATGACTTTGGTTGTTGTTACTAAAAAGAACACACATGCAATGACCCTAGTCGATCCATATGTGGATTGTGAAATAAGCACACATGTAATGCCACTGGTGGATCCATATGTGGTATGTGAAAAGAACACACATGCAATGACTCTGGTTGTTGTTAGTGAAAAGAACACACATGCAATGACACTGGTGGATCCATAGGTGGATTGTGAAAAGAACACACATGCAATGACACTGGTGGATCCATATGTGGTATGTGAAAAGAACACACATGCAATGACTCTTGTTGTTGTTAGTAAAAAGAACACACATGCAATGACACTAGTGGATCCATAGGTGGTATGTCAAAAGAACACACATTTCAATGACTCTGGTTGTTGTTACTAAAAAGAACACACATGCAATGACACTGGTGGATCCATAGGTGGATTGTGAAAAGAGCACACATGCACTGACATTGGTGGATCCATATGTGGTATGTGAAAAGAACACACATGCAATGACTCCAGTTGTTGTTAGTGAAAAGAACATACATGCAATGACACTGGTGGATCCATGTGTGTTCTCTAAAAAGAACACACATTTCAATGACACTAGTGGATCCATATGTGGTATCTGAAAAGAACACACATGCAATGACTCTGGTTGTTTTTACTAAAAAGAACACACATGCAATGACACTGGTGGATCCATAGGTGGTATGTGAAAAGAACACACATTTCAATGACTTTGGTTGTTGTTACTAAAAAGAACACACATGCAATGACCCTAGTCGATCCATATCTGGATTGTGAAATAAGCACACATGTAATGCCACTGGTGGATCCATATGTGGTATGTGAAAAGAACACACATGCAATGACTCTGGTTGTTGTTAGTGAAAAGAACACACATGCAATGACACTGGTGGATCCATAGGTGGATTGTGAAAAGAACACACATGCAATGACATTGGTGGATCCATATGTGGTATGTGAAAAGAACACACATGCAATGACTCTGGTTGTTGTTAGTAAAAAGAACACATATGCAATGACACTAGTGGATCCATAGGTGGTATGTCAAAAGAACACACATTTCAATGACTCTGGTTGTTGTTACTAAAAAGAACACACATGCAATGACACTGGTGGATCCATAGGTGGATTGTGAAATGAGCACACATGCAATGACATTGGTGGATCCACCAGTGGCATTTGGCCATGAGTTGTAAAAGACTATGTTTTATCTCTGGAATGACTGTAATAAACGACCTTTGTATCTGTGTACTTCATCTTAAACTGTGGATGCTAGCAATGATCCAGGGACTAGCATTGCAATCACAGGGATCTTTTCCTTTAATAAGGAGGGATCTTACACAGTGACTCTGGTTGTTGTTACTAAAAAGAACACACATGCAATGACACTGGTGGATCCATAGGTGGTATGTGAAAAGAACACACATTTCAATGACTCTGGTTGTTGTTACTAAAAAGAACACACATGCAATGACACTGGTGGATCCATAGGTGGATTGTGAAAAGAGCACACATGCACTGACATTGGTGGATCCATATGTGGTATGTGAAAAGAACACACATGCAATGACTCCAGTTGTTGTTAGTGAAAAGAACATACATGCAATGACATCAGGATCCATGTGTGTTCTCTAAAAAGAACACACATTTCAATGACACTAGTGGATCCATATGTGGTATCTGAAAAGAACACACATGCAATGACTCTGGTTGTTTTTACTAAAAAGAACACACATGCAATGACACTGGTGGATCCATAGGTGGTATGTGAAAAGAACACACATTTCAATGACTTTGGTTGTTGTTACTAAAAAGAACACACATGCAATGACCCTAGTCGATCCATATCTGGATTGTGAAATAAGCACACATGTAATGCCACTGGTGGATCCATATGTGGTATGTGAAAAGAACACACATGCAATGACTCTGGTTGTTGTTAGTGAAAAGAACACACATGCAATGACACTGGTGGATCCATAGGTGGATTGTGAAAAGAACACACATGCAATGACATTGGTGGATCCATATGTGGTATGTGAAAAGAACACACATGCAATGACTCTGGTTGTTGTTAGTAAAAAGAACACATATGCAATGACACTAGTGGATCCATAGGTGGTATGTCAAAAGAACACACATTTCAATGACTCTGGTTGTTGTTACTAAAAAGAACACACATGCAATGACACTGGTGGATCCATAGGTGGATTGTGAAATGAGCACACATGCAATGACATTGGTGGATCCATATGTGGTATGTGAAAAGAACACACATGCAATGACTCCAGTTGTTGTTAGTGAAAAGAACATACATGCAATGACACTGGTGGATCCATGTGTGGTCTCTAAAAAGAACACACATTTCACTGACACTAGTGGATCCATATGTGGTATGTGAAAAGAACACACATGCAATGACTCTGGTTGTTTTTACTAAAAAGACCACACATGCAATGACACTGGTGGATCCATAGGTGGTATGTGAAAAGAACACCCATGGAATGACTCTGGTTATTGTCAGTGAAAAGAACATACATGCAATGACACTGGTGGATCCATAGGTCGATTGTGAAAAGAACACACATGCAATGACAATGGTGGATCCATGTGTGGTCTCTGAAGAGAACACACATGCAATGACTCTAGTTGTTGTTAGTGAAAATAACACACATGCAATGACACTGGTGGATCCATAGGTGGATTGTGAAAAGAACACACATGCAATGACACTGGTGGATCCATATGTGGTATGTGAAAAGAACACACATGAAATGACTCTGGTTGTTGTTAGTGAAAAGAACACACATGCAATGACACTAGTGGATCCATAGGTGGTATGTCAAAAGAACACACATTTCAATGACTCTAGTTAATGTTACTAAAAAGAACAGACATGCAATGACACTGGTGGATCCATAGGTGGATTGTGAAATGAGCACACATGCAATGACACTGGTGGATCCATATGTGGTATGTGAAAAGAACACACATGCAATGACTCCAGTTGTTGTTAGTGAAAAGAACATACATGCAATGACACTGGTGGATCTATGTGTGGTCTCTAAAAAGAACACACATTTCAATGACACTAGTGTATCCATATGTGGTATCTGAAAAGAACACACATGCAATGACTCTAGTTGTTTTTACTAAAAAGAACACACATGCAATGACACTGGTGGATCCATAGGTGGTATGTGAAAAGAACACACATTTCAATGACTTTGGTTGTTGTTACTAAAAAGAACACACATGCAATGACCCTAGTCGATCCATATGTGGATTGTGAAATAAGCACACATGTAATGCCACTGGTGGATCCATATGTGGTATGTGAAAAGAACACACATGCAATGACTCTGGTTGTTGTTAGTGAAAAGAACACACATGCAATGACACTGGTGGATCCATAGGTGGATTGTGAAAAGAACACACATGCAATGACACTGGTGGATCCATATGTGGTATGTGAAAAGAACACACATGCAATGACTCTTGTTGTTGTTAGTAAAAAGAACACACATGCAATGACACTAGTGGATCCATAGGTGGTATGTCAAAAGAACACACATTTCAATGACTCTGGTTGTTGTTACTAAAAAGAACACACATGCAATGACACTGGTGGATCCATAGGTGGATTGTGAAATGAGCACACATGCAATGACATTGGTGGATCCATATGTGGTATGTGAAAAGAACACACATGCAATGACTCCAGTTGTTGTTAGTGAAAAGAACATACATGCAATGACACTGGTGGATCCATGTGTGGTCTCTAAAAAGAACACACATTTCAGTGACACTAGTGGATCCATATGTGGTATGTGAAAAGAACACACATGCAATGACTCTGGTTGTTTTTACTAAAAAGAACACACATGCAATGACACTGGTGGATCCATAGGTGGTATGTGAAAAGAACACACATTTCAATGACTTTGGTTGTTGTTACTAAAAAGAAACATGCAATGACCCTAGTCGATCCATATGTGGATTGTGAAATAAGCACACATGTAATGCCACTGGTGGATCCATATGTGGTATGTGAAAAGAACACACATGCAATGACTCTGGTTGTTGTTAGTGAAAATAAAACACATGCAATGACACTGGTGGATCCATAGGTGGATTGTGAAAAGAACACACATGCAATGACACTGGTGGATCCATAAGTGGTATGTGAAAAGAACACACATGAAATGACTCTGGTTGTTGTTATTGAAAAGAACACACATGCAATGACACTAGTGGATCCATAGGTGGTCTGTCAAAAGAACACACATTTCAATGACTCTAGTTAATGTTACTAAAAAGAACAGACATGCAATGACACTGGTGGATCCATAGGTGGATTGTGAAATGAGCACACATGCAATGACACTGGTGGATCCATATGTGGTAGGTGAAAAGAACACACATGCAATGACTCCAGTTGTTGTTAGTGAAAAGAACATACATGCAATGACACTGGTGGATCTATGTGTGGTCTCTAAAAAGAACACACATTTCAATGACACTAGTGTATCCATATGTGGTATGTGAAAAGAACACACATGCAATGACTCTGGTTGTTTTTACTAAAAAGAACACACATGCAATGACACTGGTGGATCCATAGGTGGTATGTGAAAAGAACACACATTTCAATGACTCTGGTTGTTGTTACTAAAAAGAACACACATGCAATGACACTGGTGGATCCATAGGTGGATTGTGAAAAGAGCACACATGCAATGACATTGGTGGATCCATATGTGGTATGTGAAAAGAACACACATGCAATGACTCCAGTTGTTGTTAGTGAAAAGAACATACATGCAATGACACTGGTGGATCCATGTGTGGTCTCTAAAAAGAACACACATTTCAATGACACTAGTGGATCCATATGTGGTATGTGAAAAGAACACACATGCAATGACTCTGGTTGTTTTTACTAAAAAGAACACACATGCAATGACACTGGTGGATCCATAGGTGGTATGTGAAAAGAACACACATTTCAATGACTTTGGTTGTTGCTACTAAAAAGCACACACATGCAATGACCCTAGTCGATCCATATGTGGATTGTGAAATAAGCACACATGTAATGCCACTGGTGGATCCATATGTGGGATGTGAAAAGAACACACATGCAATGACTCTGGTTGTTGTTAGTGAAAAGAACACACATGCAATGACACTGGTGGATCCATAGGTGGATTGTGAAAAGAACACACATGCAATGACACTGGTGGATCCATATGTGTTATGTGAAAAGAACACACATGAAATGACTCTGGTTGTTGTTAGTGAAAAGAACACACATGCAATGACACTAGTGGATCCATAGGTGGTATGTCAAAAGAACACACATTTCAATGACTCTGGTTGTTGTTACTAAAAAGAACACACATGCAATAACACTGGTGGATCCATAGGTGGATTGTGAAATGAGCACACATGCAATGACACTGGTGGACCCATATGTGGTAGGTGAAAAGAACACACATGCAATGACTCCAGTTGTTGATAGCGAAAAGAACATACATGCAATGACCCTGGTGGATCTATGTGTGGTCTCTAAAAAGAACACACATTTCAATGACACTAGTGTATCCATATGTGGTATGTGAAAAGAACACACATGCAATGACTCTGGTTGCTTTTACTAAAAAGAACACACATGCAATGACACTAGTGGATCCATAGGTGGTATGTGAAAAGAACACACATTTCAATGACTCTAGTTGTTGTTACTAAAAACAACACACATGCAATAACACTGGTGGATCCATATGTGGATTGTGAAAAGAGCGCACATGCAATGACACTGGTGGATCCATATGTGGTATGTGAAAAGAACACACATGCAATGACTCTGGTTATTGTCAGTGAAAAGAACATACATGCAATGACACTGGTGGATCCATAGGTCGATTGTGAAAAGAACACACATGCAATGACACTGGTGGATCCATGTGTGGTCTCTAAAGAGAACACACATGCAATGACTCTGGTTGTTGTTAGTAAAAAGAGCACACATGCAATGACACTGGTGGATCCATGTGTGGATTGTGAAGAGAACACACATGCAGTGACACTGGTGGATCCATATGTGGTATGTGAGAAGAACAGTCATGAAATGATTCCAGTTGGTGATAGTAAACAGAACACACATGCAATGACACTGGTGGATCCATATCTGGTATGTGACAAGAACACACATGCAATGACTCCAGTTGTTGTTAGTGAAAAGAACATACTCCCTCCGTCCCAAAATACGTGACTTGAGTTTGTCTACATTCGCATGTATCTATATACTAAAACGTGTCTAGATACGTCCGAATCTAGAAAAACCCACGTCACTTATTTTAGGATGGAGTGAGTACATGCAATGACACTGTGGATCCATGTGTTGTCTCTGAAGAGAACACACATTTCAATGACACTGGTGGATCCATATGTGGTATGTGAAAAGAACACACATGCAATGACTCTAGTTGTTGTTACTAAAAAGAACACACATGCAGTGACACTGGTGGATCCATAGGTGGTATGTGAAAAGAACACACATTTCAGTGACTCTGGTTGTTTTTACTAAAAAGAACACACATGCAATGACACTGGTGGATCCATAGGTGGTATGTGAAAAGAACACACATTTCAATGACTCTCGTTGTTGTTAGTAAAAAGAACACACATGCAATGACACTGGTGGATCCATAGGTGGATTGTGAAAAGAGCACACATGCAATGACATTGGTGGATCCATATGTGGTATGTGAAAAGAACACACATGCAATGACTCCAGTTGTTGTTAGTGAAAAGAACATACATGCAATGACACTGGTGGATCCATGTGTGGTCTCTAAAAAGAACACACATTTCAATGACACTAGTGGATCCATATGTGGTATGTGAAAAGAACACACATGCAATGACTCTGGTTGTTTTTACGAAAAAGAACACACATGCAATGACACTGGTGGATCCATAGGTGGTATGTGAAAAGAACACACATTTCAATGACTTTGGTTGTTGTTACTAAAAAGAACACACATGCAATGACCCTAGTCGACCATATGTGGATTGTGAAATGAGCACACATGCAATGACACTGGTGGATCCATATGTGGTCTGTGAAAAGAACACACATGCAATGACTCTGGTTGTTGTTAGTGAAAAGAACACACATGCAGTGACACTGGTGGATCCATAGGTGGATTGTGAAAAGAACACACATGCAATGACACTGGTGGATCCATATGTGTTATGTGAAAAGAACACACATGAAATGACTCTGGTTGTTGTTAGTGAAAAGAACACACATGCAATGACACTAGTGGATCCATAGGTGGTATGTCAAAAGAACACACATTTCAATGACTCTGGTTGTTGTTACTAAAAAGAACACACATGCAATGACACTGGTGGATCCATAGGTGGATTATGAAATGAGCACACATGCAATGACACTGGTGGATCCATATGTGGTAGGTGAAAAGAACACACATGCAATGACTCCAGTTGTTGATAGCGAAAAGAACATACATGCAATGATACTGGTGGATCTATGCGTGGTCTCTAAAAAGAACACACATTTCAATGACACTAGTGTATCCATATGTGGTATGTGAAAAGAACACACATGCAATGACTCTGGTTGTTTTTACTAAAAAGAACACACATGCAATGACACTAGTGGATCCATAGGTGGTATGTGAAAAGAACACACATTTCAATGACTCTAGTTGTTGTTACTAAAAAGAACACACATGCAATGACACTGGTGGATCCATATGTGGTATGTGAGAAGAACACACATGCAATGACTCTGGTTATTGTCAGTGAAAAGAACATACATGCAATGACACTGGTGGATCCATAGGTCGATTGTGAAAAGAACACACATGCAATGACATCAGGATCCATGTGTTCTCTAAAGAGAACACACATGCAATGACTCTGGTTGTTGTTAGTAAAAAGAGCACACATGCAATGACACTGGTGGATCCATGTGTGGATTGTGAAGAGAACACACATGCAGTGACACTGGTGGATCCATATGTGGTATGTGAGAAGAACAGTCATGAAATGATTCCAGTTGTTGATAGTAAACAGAACACACATGCAATGACACTGGTGGATCCATATCTGGTATGTGACAAGAACACACATGCAATGACTCCAGTTGTTGTTAGTGAAAAGAACATACTCCCTCCGTCCCAAAATACGTGACTTGAGTTTGTCTACATTCGCATGTATCTATATACTAAAACGTGTCTAGATACGTCTGAATCTAGAAAAACCCACGTCACTTATTTTGGGATGGAGTGAGTACATGCAATGACACTGGTGGATCCATGTGTTGTCTCCGAAGAGAACACACATTTCAATGACACTGTTGGATCCATATGTGGTATGTGAAAAGAACACACATGCAATGACTCTAGTTGTTGTTACTAAAAAGAACACACATGCAGTGACACTGGTGGATCCATAGGTGGTATGTGAAAAGAACACACATTTCAGTGACTCTGGTTGTTGTTACTAAAAAGAACACACATGCCATGACACTGGTGGATCCATAGGTGGTATGTGAAAAGAACACACATTTCAATGACTCTGGTTGTTGTTAGTAAAACGAACACACATGCAATGACACTGGTGGATCCATAGGTGGATTGTGAAAAGAGCACACATGCAATGACATTGGTGGATCCATATGTGGTATGTGAAAAGAACACACATGCAATGACTCCAGTTGTTGTTAGTGAAAAGAACATACATGCAATGACACTGGTGGATCCATGTGTGGTCTCTAAAAAGAACACACATTTCAATGACACTAGTGGATCCATATGTGGTATGTGAAAAGAACACACATGCAATGACTCTGGTTGTTTTTACTAAAAAGAACACACATGCAATGACACTGGTGGATCCATAGGTGGTATGTGAAAAGAACACACATTTCAATGACTTTGGTTGTTGTTACTAAAAAGAACACACATGCAATGACCCTAGTCGTATGTGGATTGTGAAATAAGCACACATGTAATGCTACTGGTGGATCCATATGTGGTATGTGAAAAGAACACACATGCAATGACTCTAGTTGTTGTTAGTGAAAAGAACACACATGCAATGACACTGGTGGATCCATAGGTGGATTGTGAGAAGAACACACATGCAATGACACTGGTGGATCCATATGTGGTATGTGAAAAGAACACACATTTCAATGACTCTGGTTGTTGTTAGTAAAAAGAACACACATGCAATGACACTGGTGGATCCATAGGTGGATTGTGAAAAGAGCACACATGCAATGACATTGGTGGATCCATATGTGGTATGTGAAAAGAACACACATGCAATGACTCCAGTTGTTTTTAGTGAAAAGAACATACATGCAATGACACTGGTGGATCCATGTGTGGTCTCTAAAAAGAACACACATTTCAATGACACTAGTGGATCCATATGTGGTATGTGAAAAGAACACACATGCAATGACTCTGGTTGTTTTTACGAAAAAGAACACACATGCAATGACACTGGTGGATCCATAGGTGGTATGTGAAAAGAACACACATTTCAATGACTTTGGTTGTTGTTACTAAAAAGAACACAAATGCAATGACCCTAGTCGACCATATGTGGATTGTGAAATAAGCACACATGTAATGCTACTGGTGGATCCATATGTGGTATGTGAAAAGAACACACATGCAATGACTCTGGTTGTTGTTAGTGAAAAGAACACACATGCAGTGACACTGGTGGATCCATAGGTGGATTGTGAAAAGAACACACATGCAATGACACTGGTGGATCCATATGTGTTATGTGAAAAGAACACACATGAAATGACTCTGGTTGTTGTTAGTGAAAAGAACACACATGCAATGACACTAGTGGATCCATAGGTGGTATGTCAAAAGAACACACATTTCAATGACTCTGGTTGTTGTTACTAAAAAGAACACACATGCAATGACACTGGTGGATCCATAGGTGGATTATGAAATGAGCACACATGCAATGACACTGGTGGATCCATATGTGGTAGGTGAAAAGAACACACATGCAATGACTCCAGTTGTTGATAGCGAAAAGAACATACATGCAATGACACTGGTGGATCTATGCGTGGTCTCTAAAAAGAACACACATTTCAATGACACTAGTGTATCCATATGTGGTATGTGAAAAGAACACACATGCAATGACTCTGGTTGATACTACTAAACAGAACACACATGCAATGACACTGGTGGATCCATAGGTGGTATGTGAAAAGAACACACATTTCAATGACTCTAGTTGTTGTTACTAAAAAGAACACACATGCAATGACACTGGTGGATCCATATGTGGATTGTGAAAAGAGCACACATGCAATGACACTGGTGGATCCATATGTGGTATGTGAGAAGAACACACATGCAATGACTCTGGTTATTGTCAGTGAAAAGAACATACATGCAATGACACTGGTGGATCCATAGGTCGATTGTGAAAAGAACACACATGCAATGACATCAGGATCCATGTGTGGTCTCTAAAGAGAACACACATGCAATGACTCTGGTTGTTGTTAGTAAAAAGAGCACACATGCAATGACACTGGTGGATCCATGTGTGGATTGTGAAGAGAACACACATGCAGTGACACTGGTGGATCCATATGTGGTATGTGAGAAGAACATATGAAATGATTCCAGCTTGTTGATAGTAAATGTAACACACATGCAATGACACTGGTGGATCCATATCTGGTATGTGACAAGAACACACATGCAATGACTCCAGTTGTTGTTAGTGAAAAGAACATACTCCCTCCGTCCCAAAATACGTGACTTGAGTTTGTCTACATTCGCATGTATCTATATACTAAAACGTGTCTAGATACGTCCGAATCTAGAAAAACCCACGTCACTTATTTTGGGATGGAGTGAGTACATGCAATGACACTGGTGGATCCATGTGTTGTCTCTGAAGAGAACACACATTTCAATGACACTGGTGGATCCATATGTGGTATGTGAAAAGAACACACATGCAATGACTCTAGTTGTTGTTACTAAAAAGAACACACATGCAGTGACACTGGTGGATCCATAGGTGGTATGTGAAAAGAACACACATTTCAGTGACTCTGGTTGTTGTTACTAAAAAGAACACACATGCAATGACACTGGTGGATCCATAGGTGGTATGTGAAAAGAACACACATTTCAATGACCCTGGTTGTTGTTAGTAAAACGAACACACATGCAATGACACTGGTGGATCCATAGGTGGATTGTGAAAAGAGCACACATGCAATGACATTGGTGGATCCATATGTGGTATGTGAAAAGAACACACATCCAATGACTCCAGTTGTTGTTAGTGAAAAGAACATACATGCAATGACACTGGTGGATCCATGTGTGGTCTCTAAAAAGAACACACATTTCAATGACACTAGTGGATCCATATGTGGTATGTGAAAAGAACACACATGCAATGACTCTGGTTGTTTTTACTAAAAAGAACACACATGCAATGACACTGGTGGATCCATAGGTGGTATGTGAAAAGAACACACATTTCAATGACTTTGGTTGTTGTTACTAAAAAGAACACACATGCAATGACCCTAGTCGTATGTGGATTGTGAAATAAGCACACATGTAATGCTACTGGTGGATCCATATGTGGTA
This sequence comes from Avena insularis, assembly GCA_023614405.1. NCBI lineage: Eukaryota > Viridiplantae > Streptophyta > Magnoliopsida > Poales > Poaceae > Avena > Avena insularis. The sequence goes on from JAJUPC010000435.1 coordinate 159,133, forward strand.
TGTGAAAAGAACACACATGCAATGACTCTGGTTGTTGTTAGTGAAAAGAACACACATGCAATGACACTGGTGGATCCATAGGTGGATTGTGAGAAGAACACACATGCAATGACACTGGTGGATCCATATGTGGTATGTGAAAAGAACACACATGAAATGACTCTGGTTGTTGCTAGTGAAAAGAATACACATGCAGTGACACTAGTGGATCCATAGGTGGTATGTCAAAAGAACACACATTTCAATGACTCTGGTTGTTGTTACTAAAAAGAACACACATGCAATGACACTGGTGGATCCATAGGTGGATATGAAATGAGCACACATGCAATGACACTGGTGGATCCATATGTGGTAGGTGAAAAGAACACACATGCAATGACTCCAGTTGTTGTTAGTGAAAAGAACATAAATGCAATGACACTGGTGGATCTATGTGTGGTCTCTAAAAAGAACACACATTTCAATGACACTAGTGTATCCATATGTGGTATGTGAAAAGAACACACATGCAATGACTCTGGTTGTTTTTACTAAAAATGTAGTGACCTCGGATCAAGTAAGATCCTATGTCCCTGTGAATAACATGCTAGTCCCTGGATCAATAGCTAGCACTCACAGTCGATGAAATATCATGTAAAACACAAGTCTTTATTACATGAATCAAGTAATCCAGAGTTTACATTATTACAACAGAAGCAATATAAATACAACTTGGGGTCCCATCAATGCCACAGGCTGGTTGAGTGAAGACCCGCGATCCTAGCGCACCTTTCAATGATCTCCGAAATTCTGCACATGAAACGTGCAGCCAACAAGTTGGTTCAATACTTTGAATGTATTGGCAAATTACACCAAGGAAAGAAGAGACTATCTCTACATGCAAGGCTGGTATAGGCTGTAGAGTTCATTTGCTCAAAGCTAGTTTTCTTAGGTAGAGAGAAGAAGAGAGGATTGTCCTACTTTGTAAACATTTGCTTTGATAAAATAAGGTCGAGTGGCACACGAGGATATTACACACCAAGTGTCCAAACAACCAAACACTTGGATATTACGCACCAAGCGTCACTTGGATATTACACACCATGTTCCCAAATTCCCACCCATTAGCGATATTACGCACGCCATGGGGTTTCAAAACTTTGTTTTTAGAAAAGAGAGAGGAAGATCCTTCAGAGGCTCCATCCTTCAGATGCTCAATGTTGTTCTGTTTCCGTGAACACGGCTGGTCGATCAGATTGCAATAGTCTCGAGAGTTTGTGCACTTTACCCACAATCCACGATCAAGTCCTTTTACAGACAAGACCATGGCGAGGCTTTCCCTTAGTAGCCCCTCTACCTTCTGGATCCAACTGTGCCAAGAACCTCCAAATGTTGGTACCCAGGTGAGGTTTCCCACTAAGTACTAGGCCAAGACAGAGCCCATAATGTATTGTGGTTGCACTGGAAGCTTCTGAATTCTGAAACATGGAAGACTTCTTTGATTCCTGGGCGGCCGTCCTCCAACAAAATCACACTCGTTGACCCGACAACCATTCCGCCCAGAAGAAAACTTAGTTTTATTTTGAAGTGGATTTAAGAAGAAAAGTTTGCTCTGGAGAGCCTTTATACTTAGAAAAATTCTTTGTCTTTCGAACCCCCCAATGGTACTTTGTATATATAGCATAGCAAGCATACACTTAGCAAAAACAGCCGTAACCTATTAGGAGTGGAAAAATCCTAAGTATAGAGCTACTCATGGCATACTACAAAATCATCGCACTTGCAAAATAATACTAAGGAAAAATTCTACTAGAACATCCTACACATGCATACTACAGAATTTTGAAGACCACATGCATAGAATCAAAACTAGGACAAAAATTATGAACAAGTGGTGTAACTTGCCTTATGTTGATAATATGAGTGTTAGATTGTATTTCTTCGCAGCAATCGCACTCTCCGAACAATCTAATACGAGGACAAGGTAGTTCCAATCAAAACAATTGCAAACATAGCAAACACAACAAGGATGATCGAAAACATGCATGACGATTTAGCATTACACAATGGGTATAATTAGTTTTATGAATATTAATATATCATATGATGCATGTATGAGTTCATTTAATGCAATAGGGTACTTGTTATTAATAATTACTTGCCAATATAAGGGTTTTGATAGTTCTGTTATGACGCCTGTTCTAACTATATAATTGAATTTGTTTCTTGGGTTTACTGGATAGAGGACGTTAATACGAACCAGTAGGCGTTGGATTCAACTTAATCGGAGTTATAAATCTTTTCTTATGATTTAAATAGTGTTTAATGGAGTTTAAATCATTTGAACAATTTCTGTTGTCCAAAATTCAAACTACTACAGATCTGTAATCTACATGATAATGTGATTCCAGAGACATATTATTCATATTTTTCTGAGTTATAAATTATTTACTATGAATTTAATACTCTAAAAGTCCATTAAAACTATTTAAATTACTACAGCAATTTTACTTTGCAAAATTTGGATCTAACAGCATATTAATGTTTTATATGAAATTATGAATCCATAGACACTTTATTTGTATTTTTAGGATCTACAGATAATTTACTATGATTTATTATGTCTAAAAAGCTCATTAAACCATTTATGTACTGTAAAAGTTATATCTAATCTCGTATTATTGTTCTACACAATTTTATGAATCCAACCATATATTATTTATAATTTTTGGACATGTATTCAATTTTATATGAATTTTACAAGATTGGACATAATTCTGGCTATTTTAAATATTAAAATCAAATAACTCGCGCTGACTGGGCGATGACCTGCTGACGAAGCGATGACGCAGCACACTGACGAGGCGTGTGCCACGCGGCGCGATCCAAGTGGACGATACCTCTTCGTGGCTGGGTCTAATCTAGACCACCCGATGGAAATCCGATGGTCCTAGATCGAAGCTCCCTGGAATTCACCGGAGACGACGTCACCGGCGGCGGAGCGTCTCAGAGGTGATGGCTGGCAGCAATTCTGGCGGTCACTGGAGACGGAGGGGTAGACTACGGGGTGAGGCGCGTCCTGTACAACCCGATGGCATGCTCTGTGTCGGTGTTCGCTTCCTGGAGCAGCGATGGGAGGCGGCTGGAGGCGGTGGCCATGGTGCTTCTCCGGCGAGCAATTCGAGGGTGGTTCGGCGATCTGCGCAAGGGGAAAGTTGCATGAGGAGACGCGGTTGAGTATGGGGAAGAGAATAGGAGGAACACCAGGGAGAGGGGCGACGGATTTAACTTAAGAAATCATAATAGGGTTTGCAAACGGTGATTTAACTTAAGAAATCAAACAATTGTCTTGGGTTTGTTCAAACCTTGGTAGTCATAGTAATCCTCTTCTTTTACTGTGGCTTAGTAAAATATCAATCATCAACAAAAGTTTCTTTTTTTATATTCAAAAATTTCAACAAGATTAAGCAATCCAATCAACTTAATAATTTTATTTTATCATTCCAAATTTAGGAAAAAATTCGGGATGTTACAGACTACCACCCTTAAAAGGAATCTTGTCCTCGAGATTCGAGAAGGCTAGCAAGAAATAGGTTTTGTTCACACTAGGGTACTACCACCCTTAAAATATTGTATTTGTCGAATCCTCCTAATTTGAATGATTTGAGGTTTTATCGTCAACTGTCTCGATGTGGAGATTTGTGTGCTTCGTCCGCAAAGTCGTGGTGCACAATGGCATTAATAGGAGGATGAATTCTTTTATTTCCATTCCTATTACCATTCTTCGGTTCCAGGCAATCAACGGCATAGTGTCCAGGTTTGCGACAGTTGAAACAAAGGACTTTACTCGTGTCCTTCCTTCATAGTAGGGGCGCTGATCATGATGCTCCTTGGTGATATGTCCTATTTCTCCACAGATCGTGCAAGCTAAATGTTTCGGGACTTCAACTTCTTGGGTTTTTGGTATACGAGTGACGAGGCGAGATTGTAGTAGAACCTCTTTAAATACTCCCCAAGATATCCTCCCTTGATGATCCTTAATGGCATGTTGCATCTCCCACTAGGTTGCAGCCTCATCTTTTAGGAATTGGGTGGCATAATGAACCATTCTGTTGACTTCAATGTTGGCATCCTTCATTCTTTCTTCAACCTGGAGCATCCACTTCTTTGCATCGGCGTGGCTCTTATGCTTGGTGGAGTTGAGTTCCTTGTCCTCCTTATTGATATGGTCCATCCGTCGAGTTGACCAAGGTTTAAAGTAGGAACGAATGGAGTATGGAAGAAGAAGAATAACCCATACAAGAAATTTTATTTAGAAAACAGGTTTCATTAGCTAAGGTAATAAACCATACAAGATAGCAAACAAATTGTCATATCTATATTTAGCGAAATCTTATTCGGGTTTCGTTCCTAATAGGTCACTTGGAATTTTCGAGGCTTCGAGTCAACAAAAGTCTTCGTGCTCTTGATAGTCTTCATGTTCTTCATAATCTTCAATCTTTCGAGTTCTTTAGTTAATAACATTGACTTAAGGCCTTTGAAGTCTTAATCTCGTAGCTTTAGTATTGGAACATCTTTCATGGAGGTCTTCAAGTCCTGACTTAACCGAACATTGAGATGATCTTCTTTGAAAAGGTAATCTTGAGAAAAGTTTCTTCTTGAAGTGTGTAGTGGTCATTTTCTAATGTTGAAAAGAAGAGACTTAAAAACCCCAAGGTAGATGATGAGAAGTATGAGAGTTTTCTGAATTAACTTAGAAAATATTTGTCCTAAGGTTTTTCCATGTCTGGGGTCACGATCTACAGTCAACTTATGCTCTGATACCATCTGTAGTGACCTCGAATCAAGTAAGATCCTAAGTCCCTGTGAATAACATGCTAGTCCCTGGATCAATAGCTAGCACTCACAGTCGATGAAATATCATGTAAAACACAAGTCTTTATTACATGAATCGAGTAATCTAGAGTTTACATTATTACAACAGAAGTGATATAAATACAACTTGGCGTCCCATCAATGCCACAGGCTGGTTGAGTGAAGACCCGTGATCCTAGCGCACCTTTCAATGATCTCCGAAATTCTGCACATGAAACGTGCAGCCAACAAGTTGGGTCAATACTTTGAATGTATTGGCAAATTACACCAAGGAAAGAAGAGACTATCTCTACATGCAAGGCTGGTATAGGCTGTAGAGTTCATTTGCTCAAAGCTAGTTTTCTTAGGTAGAGAGAAGAAGAGAGGATTGTCCTACTTTGTAAACATTTGCTTTGATAAAATAAGGTCGAGTGGCACACGAGGATATTACGCACCAAGTGTCCAAACAACCAAACACTTGGATATTACGCACCAAGCGTCACTTGGATATTACACACCAAGTTCCCAAATTCCCACCCATTAGCGATATTACGCACGCCATGGGGTTTTAAAACTTTGTTTTTAGAAAAGAGAGAGGAAGATCCTTCAGAGGCTCCATCCTTCAGATGCTCAATGTTGTTCTGTTTCCGTGAACACGGCTGATAGATCAGATTCCAATACTCTCGAGAGTTTGTGCACTTTACCCACAAACCACGATCAAGTCCTTTTACACACAAGACCATGGCGAGGCTTTCCCTTAGTAGCCCCTCTACCTTCTGGATCCAACCGTGCCAAGAACCTCCAAATGTTGGTACCCAGGTGAGGTTTCCCACTAAGTACTAGGCCAAGACAGAGCCCATAATGTATTGTGGTTACCGAAGCTTGAATTCTGAAACATGGCAGACTTCTTTGATTCCTGGGTGGCCGTCCTCCAACAAAATCACACTCGTTGACCCGACAACCATTCCGCCCAGAAGAAAACTTAGTTTTATTTTGAAGTGGATTTGAGAAAAAAAGTTTGCTCTGGAGAGCCTTTATACTTAGAAAAATTCTTTGTCTTTCAAACCCCCCAACGGTACTTTGTATATATAGCATAGCAAGCATATACTTAGCAAAAACAGGGGTAACCTATTAGGAGTGGAAAAATCCTAAGTATAGAGCTACTCATGGCATACTACAAAATCGTCGCACTTGCAAAATAATACTAAGGAAAAATTCTACTAGAACATCCTACACATGCATACTACAGAATTTTCAAGACCACATGCATAGAATCAAAACTGGGACAAAAATTATGAACAAGTGGTGTAACTTGCCTTATGTTGATAATATGAGTGTTAGATTGTATTTCTTCGCAGCAATCGCACTCTCCGAACAATCTAATACGAGGACAAGGTAGTTCCAATCAAAACAATTGCAAACATAGCAAACACAACAAGGATGATCGTAAACATGCATGACGATTTAGCATTACACAATGGGTATAATTAGTTTTATGAATATTAATATATCATATGATGCATGTATGAGTTCATTTAATGCAATAGGGTACTTGTTATTAATAATTACTTGCCAATATAAGGGTTTTGATAGTTCTGTTATGACGCCTGTTCTAACTGTAGAATTGAATTTGTTTCTTGGGTTTACTGGATAGAGGACCTTAATACAAACCATTAGGCGTTGGATTCAACTTAATCGGAGTTATAAATCTTTTCTTATGATTTAAATAGTGTTTAATGGAGTTTAAATCATTTGAACAATTTCTGTTGTCCAAAATTCAAACTAATACAGATCTGTAATCTACATGATAATGTGATTCCAGAGACATATTATTCATATTTTTCTGAGTTATAAATTATTTACTATGAATTAATACTCTAAAAGTCCATTAAAACTATTTAAATTACTGCAGCAATTTTACTCTGCAAAATTTGGATCTAACATCATATTAATGTTTTTTATGAAATTATGAATCCATAGACACTTTATTTGTATTTTTAGGATCTACAGATAATTTACTATGATTTATTATGTCTAAAAAGCTCATTAAACCATTTAATTTATTACAGTAAATATGTACTGTAAAAGTTATATGTAATCTCGTATTATTGTTCTACACAATTTTATGAATCCAGCCATATATTATTTATAATTTTTGGACATGTATTCAATTTTATATGAATTTTACAAAATTGGACATAATTCTGGCTATTTTAAATATTAAAATCAAATAACTCACGCTGACTGGGCGCTGACCTGCTGACGAAGCGATGACGCAGCACGCTGACGAGGTGTGTGCCACGCGGCGCGATCCAAGTGGACGATACCTCTTCGTGGCTGGGTCTAATCTAGACCACCCGATGGAAATCCGATGGTCCTGGATCGAAGCTCCCTGGAATTCACCGGAGATGACGTCACCGGCGGCGGAGCGTCTCGGAGGTGATGGCTGGCGGCGATTCTGGCGGTCACTAGAGACGGAGGGGTAGACTACGGGGTGAGGCGCGTCCTGTACAACCCGATGGCGTGCTCTGTGTCGGTGTTCGCTTCCTGGAGCAGCGATGGGAGGTGGCTGGAGGCGGTGGCCATGGTGCTTCTCCGGCGAGCAATTCGAGGGTGGTTCGGCGATCTGCGCAAGGGGAAAGTTGCATGAGGAGACGCGGTTGAGTATGGGGAAGAGAATAGGAGGAACACCAGGGAGAGGGGCGACGAATTGGCTTGCTCGAGCTTGACCTGCAGCTTGTCCTCAACAATGGCGTGGCGAGATCCGAATCGGCCTGGCTAGGGTTTCATTGTGTTTTGAAAGGGGAAAAAGACTTCGGGCTAGGGAATTTATATGCGGGTGGATTTCGGGCAGAGGGGGCGTAGAGCGACACGGAATCGGCGAGGAAACCGCGAGGTTCGGATCGATCGGGTGTTCTTCCCGTCCACGACAGGAGGAAGGAGATGACCGCGCGGGGCCCGCATGGCAGTGAGAGGGGGAGGGGAACGCGGGCTGTGGCTAGGCTTGCGATGGGCCTTAGCGGGTTGTTGCTTGCTGCCGCTGCGCGGTAGGGAAGCGGAGCTCGGCTGGTGGGCTGGGCCGGTCTCTCTCGCAGGTAGGGTTTAGTTAGGTTTTTTTTTATTTCTTTTCTTTTTCTAATTCCTTATTTACTTTATATCTTTTTCATATGATCTCCAAATGAGTTGATTCTTGTCTCCAAAATTTTCTAAAATTCTGTAGATCATCATAGGACACTTTATAGAAATATTTTCATATTTAAACAAATGGATTCATAATACCTTGTTTGTAGTCTTGTAGGTGTATTTTCGGTAATTTCATAATAGGGTTTGCAAACGGTGATTTAACTTAAGAAATCAAACAATTGTCTTGGGTTTGTTCAAACCTTGGTAGTCATAGTAATCCTCTTCTTTTACTATGGCTTAGTAAAATATCAATCATCAACAAAAGTTTCTTTTTTATATTCAAAAATTTCAACAAGATTAAGCAATCCAATCAACTTAATAATTTTATTTTATCATTCCAAATTTAGGAAAAAATTCGGGATGTTACAAAAAAGAACACACATGCAATGACACTGGTGGATCCATAGGTGGTATGTGAAAAGAACACACATTTCAATGACTCTAGTTGTTGTTACTAAAAAGAAGACACATGCAATGACACAGGTGGATCCATATGTGGATTGTGAAAAGAGCACACATGCAATGACAATGGTGGATCCATATGTGGTATGTGAAAAGAACACACATGCAATGACTCTGGTTATTGTTAGTGAAAAGAACATACATGCAATGACACTGGTGGATCCATAGGTCGATTGTGAAAAGAACACACATGCAATGACATCAGGATCCATGTGTGGTCTCTGAAGAGAACACACATGCAATGACTCTGGTTGTTGTTAGTAAAAAGAGCACACATGCAATGACACTGGTGGATCCATGTGTGGATTGTGAAGAGAACACACATGCAGTGACACTGGTGGATCCATATGTGGTATGTGAGAAGAACAGTCATGAAATGATTCCAGTTGTTGATAGTAAACAGAACACACATGCAATGACACTGGTGGATCCATATCTGGTATGTGACAAGAACACACATGAAATGACTCTAGTTGTTGTTAGTGAAAATAACATACTCCCTCCGTCCCAAAATAAGTGACTTGAGTTTGTCTACATTCGCATGTATCTATATACTAAAACGTGTCTAGATACGTCCGAATCTAGAAAAAACCACGTCACTTATTTTGGGATGGAGTGAGTACATGTAATGACACTGGTGGATCCATGTGTTGTCTCTGAAGAGAACACACATTTCAATGACACTGGTGGATCCATATGTGGTATGTGAAAAGAACACACATGCAATGACTCTAGTTGTTGTTACTAAAAAGAACACACATGCAGTGACACTAGTGGATCCATAGGTGGTATGTGAAAAGAACACACATTTTAGTGACTCTGGTTGTTGTTACTAAAAAGAACACACATGCAATGACACTGGTGGATCCATAGGTGGTATGTGAAAAGAACACACATTTCAATGACTCTGGTTGTTGTTACTAAAAAGAACACACATGCAATGACACTGGTGGATCCATAGGTGGATTGTGAAAAGAGCACAAATGCAATGACATTGGTGGATCCATATGTGGTATGTGAAAAGAACACACATGCAATGACTCCAGTTGTTGTTAGTGAAAAGAACATACATGCAATGACACTGGTGGATCCATGTGTGGTCTCTAAAAAGAACACACATTTCAATGAAACTAGTGGATCCATATGTGGTATGTGAAAAGAACACACATGCAATGACTCTGGTTGTTTTTACTAAAAAGAACACACATGCAGTGACACTGGTGGATCCATATGTGGTATGTGAAAAGAACACACATTTCAATGACTCTGGTTGTTGTTACTAAAAAGAACACACATGCAATGACACTGGTGGATCCATAGGTGGTATGTGAAAAGAACACACATTTCAATGACTCTGGTTGTTGTTACTAAAAAGAACACACATGCAATGACACTGGTGGATCCATATGTGGATTGTGAAAAGAGCACACATGCAGTGACACTGGAGGATCCATATGTGATATGTGAAAAGAACACACATGCAATGACTCAAGTTGTTGTTAGTGAAAAGAACATACATGCAATGACACTGGTGGATCCAAAGATGTATTGTGAAAAGAACACACATCCAATGACACTGGTGGATCCATATGTGGTATGTGAAAAGAACACACATGAAATGACTCTGGTTGTTGTTAGTGAAAAGAACACACATGCAATGACACTGGTGGATCCATAGGTGGTATGTCAAAAGAACACACATTTCAATGACTCTGGTTGTTGTTACTAAAAAGAACACACATGCAATGACACTGGTGAATCCATAGGTGGATTGTGAAATGAGCACACATGCAATGACACTGGTGGATCCATATGTGGTATGTGAAAAGAACACACATGCAATGACTCCAGTTGTTGTTAGTGAAAAGAACATACATGCAATGACACTGGTGGATCTATGTGTGGTCTCTAAAAAGAACACACATTTCAATGACACTAGTGTATCCATATGTGGTATGTGAAAAGAACACAGATGCAATGACTCTGGTTGTTTTTACTAAAAAGAACACACATGCAATGACACTGGTGGATCCATAGGTGGTATCTGAAAAGAACAAACATTTCAATGACTCTAGTTGTTGTTACTAAAAAGAACACACATGCAATGACACTGGTGGATCCATATGTGGATTGTGAAAAGAGCACACATGCAATGACACTGGTGGATCCATATGTGGTATGTGAAAAGAACACACATGCAATGACTCTGGTTATTGTTAGTGAAAAGAACATACATGCAATGACACTGGTGGATCCATAGGTGGATTGTGAAAAGAACACACATGCAATGACACTGGTGGATCCATATGTGGTATGTGAAAAGAACACACATGCAATGACTCTGGTTGTTGTTATTGAAAACAACACTCATGCAATGACACTGGTGGATCCATGTGTGGTCTCTGAAGAGAACACACATGCAATGACTCTGGTAGTTGTTAGTAAAAAGAGCACTCATGCAATGACACTGGTGGATCCATGTGTGGATTGTGAAGAGAACACACATGCAATGACACTGGTGGATCCATATGTGGTATGTGAGAAGAACAGTCATGAAATGATTCCAGTTATTGTTAGTAAAAAGAACACACATGCAATGCCACTGGTGGATCCATAGGTGGATTGTGAAAAGAGCACACATGCAATGACACTTGTGGATCCATATGTGGTATGTGAAAAGAACACACATGCAATGACTCCAGTTGTTGTTAGTGAAAAGAACATACTCCCTCCATCCCAAAATAAGTGACTTGAGTTTGTCTACATTCGCATGTATCTATATACTAAAACGTGTCTAGATACATCCGAATCTAGAAAAACCAACGTCACTTATTTTGGGATGGAGGGAGTACATGCAATGACACTGGTGGATCCATGTGTTGTCTCTGAAGAGAACACAAATTTCAATGACATTGGTGGATCCATATGTGGTATGTGAAAAGAACACACATGCAATGCCTCTGGTTGTTGTTACTAAAAAGAACACACATACAGTGACACTGGTGGATCCATAGGTGGTATGTGAAAAGAACACACATTTCAATGACTCAGGTTGTTGTTACTAAAAAGAACACACATGCAATGACACGGGCGGATCCATAGGTGGTATGTGAAAAGAACACACATTTCAATGACTCTGGTTGTTGTTACTAAGAAGAACACACATGCAATGACACTGGTGGATCCATAGGTGGTATGTGAAAAGAACACACATTTCAATGACTCTGGTTGTTGTTACTAAAAAGAACACACATGCAATGACACTGGTGGATCCATATGTGGATTGTGAAAAGAGCACACATGCAGTGACACTGGAGGATCCATATGTGATATGTGAAAAGAACACACATGCAATGACTCAAGTTGTTGTTAGTGAAAAGAACATACATGCAATGACACTGGTGGATCCAAAGGTGTATTGTGAAAAGAACACACATCCAATGACACTGGTGGATCCATATGTGGTATGTGAAAAGAACACACATGAAATGACTCTGGTTGTTGTTAGTGAAAAGAACACACATGCAATGACACTGGTGGATCCATAGGTGGTATGTCAAAAGAACACACATTTCAATGACTCTGGTTGTTGTTACTAAAAAGAACACACATGCAATGACACTGGTGAATCCATAGGTGGATTGTGAAATGAGCACACATGCAATGACACTGGTGGATCCATATGTGGTATGTGAAAAGAACACACATGCAATGACTCCAGTTGTTGTTAGTGAAAAGAACATACATGCAATGACAGTGGTGGATCTATGTGTGGTCTCTAAAAAGAACACACATTTCAATGACACTAGTGTATCCATATGTGGTATGTGAAAAGAACACACATGCAATGACTCTGGTTGTTTTTACTAAAAAGAACACACATGCAATGACACTGGTGGATCCATAGGTGGTATCTGAAAAGAACAAACATTTCAATGACTCTAGTTGTTGTTACTAAAAAGAACACACATGCAATGACACTGGTGGATCCATATGTGGATTGTGAAAAGAGCACACATGCAATGACACTGGTGGATCCATATGTGGTATGTGAAAAGAACACACATGCAATGACTCTGGTTATTGTTAGTGAAAAGAACATACATGCAATGACACTGGTGGATCCATAGGTGGATTGTGAAAAGAACACACATGCAATGACACTGGTGGATCCATATGTGGTATGTGAAAAGAACACACATGCAATGACTCTGGTTGTTGTTATTGAAAAGAACACTCATGCAATGACACTGGTGGATCCATGTGTGGTCTCTGAAGAGAACACACATGCAATGACTCTGGTAGTTGTTAGTAAAAAGAGCACTCATGCAATGACACTGGTGGATCCATGTGTGGATTGTGAAGAGAACACACATGCAATGACACTGGTGGATCCATATGTGGTATGTGAGAAGAACAGTCATGAAATGATTCCAGTTATTGTTAGTAAAAAGAACACACATGCAATGCCACTGGTGGATCCATAGGTGGATTGTGAAAAGAGCACACATGCAATGACACTTGTGGATCCATATGTGGTATGTGAAAAGAACACACATGCAATGACTCCAGTTGTTGTTAGTGAAAAGAACATACTCCCTCCATCCCAAAATAAGTGACTTGAGTTTGTCTACATTCGCATGTATCTATATACTAAAACGTGTCTAGATACATCCGAATCTAGAAAAACCAACGTCACTTATTTTGGGATGGAGGGAGTACATGCAATGACACTGGTGGATCCATGTGTTGTCTCTGAAGAGAACACAAATTTCAATGACATTGGTGGATCCATATGTGGTATGTGAAAAGAACACACATGCAATGCCTCTGGTTGTTGTTACTAAAAAGAACACACATACAGTGACACTGGTGGATCCATAGGTGGTATGTGAAAAGAACACACATTTCAATGACTCAGGTTGTTGTTACTAAAAAGAACACACATGCAATGACACGGGCGGATCCATAGGTGGTATGTGAAAAGAACACACATTTCAATGACTCTGGTTGTTGTTACTAAGAAGAACACACATGCAATGACACTGGTGGATCCATATGTGGTATGTGAAAAGAACACACATGCAATGACTCCAATTGTTGTTAGTGAAAAGAGCATACATGCAATGACACTGGTGGATCCATCGGTGGATTGTGAAAAGATCACACATGTAATGACACTAGTGGATCCATATGTTGTATGTGAAAAGAACACACATGCAATGACTCTGGTTTTTGTTAGTGAAAAGAACATACATGCAATGAAACTGGTGGATCCATAGGTGGATTGTGAAAAGAACAGCCATGCAATGACACTGGTGGATCCATATGTGGTATGTGAAAAGAACACACATGCAATGACTCTGGTTGTTGTTATTGAAAAGAACACACATGCAATGACACTGGGGGATCCATGTGTGGTCTCTAAAAAGAACACACATTTCAATGACACTAGTGGATCCATATGTGGTATGTGAAAAGAACACACATTTCAATGACTCTGGGTTGTGTTACTAAAAAGAAGACACATGCAATGACACTGGTGGATCCGTAGGTGGTATGTGAAAAGAACATACATTTCAATGACTCTGGTTGTTGTTACTAAAAAGAACACACATGCAATGACACTGGTGGATCCATATGTGGATTGTGAAAAGAGCACACATGCAATGACACTGGTGGATCCATATGTGGTATGTGAAAAGAACACACATGCAATGACTCCAGTTGTTTTTAGTGAAAAGAACATACATGCAATGACACTGGTGGATCCATAGTTGGATTGTGAAAAGATCACACATGTAATGACACTAGTGGATCCATATGTTGTATGTGAAAAGAACACACATGCAATGACTCTGGTTATTGTTAGTGAAAAGAACATACATGCAATGAAACTGGTGGATCCATAGGTGGATTGTGAAAAGAACAGACATGCAATGACACTGGTTGATCCATATGTGGTATGTGAAAAGAACACACATGCAATGACTCTGGTTGTTGTTATTGAAAAGAACACACATGCAATGACACTGGTGGATCCATGTGTGGTCTCTAAAAAGAACACACATTTCAATGACACTAGTGGATCCATATGTGGTATGTGAAAAGAACACACATTTCAATGACTCAGTTGTTGGTAGTAAAAAGAACACAAATGCAATGACACTGGTGGATCCAAAGGTGGAGTGCAAAAAGAGCACACATTTCAATGACTCTGGTGGTTTCTTAGTAAAACAACACACATGCAATGACACTGGTGGATCCATGTGTGGTCTCTGAAGATAACACACATGCAATGACTCTGGTTGTTGTTAGTAAAAAGAACACACATGCAATGACACTGGTGGATCCATGTGTGGCTTGTGAAGAGAACACACATGCAGTGACACTGGTGGATCCATATGTGGTATGTGAGAAGAATAGTCATGAAATGATTCCAGTTGTTGATAGTAAACATAACACACATGCAATGACACTAGTGGATCCATATGTGGTATGTGACAAGAACACACATGCAATGACTCCAGTTGTTGTTAGTGAAAATAACATACTCCCTCCGTCCCAAAATAAGTGACTTGAGTTTGTCTACATTCGCATGTATCTATATACTAAAACGTGTCTAGATACGTCCGAATCTAGAAAAACCCACGTCACTTATTTTGGGATGGAGTGAGTACACTCCATGACACTGGTGGATCCATGTGTTGTCTCTGAAGAGAACACACATTTCAATGACACTGGTGGATCCATATGTGGTATGTGAAAAGAACACACATGCAATGACTCTGGTTGTTGTTACTAAAAAGAACACACATGCAGTGACACTAGTGGATCCATAGGTGGTATGTGAAAAGAACACACATTTCAGTGACTCGGTTGTTGTTAGTAAAAAGAACACACATGCAATGACACTGGTGGATCCAAAGGTGGATTGTGAAAAGAGCACACATTTCAATGACTCTGGTTGTTGTTAGTAAAAAGAACACATATGCAATGACACTGGTGGATCCATGTGTGGTCTCTTAAGAGAACACACATGCAATGACTCTGGTTGTTGTTAGTAAAAAGAGCACACATGCAATGACACATGTGGATCCATGTGTGGATTGTGAAGAGAACACACATGCAATGACAGTGGTGGATCCATATGTGGTATGTGAGAAGAACATTCATGAAATTTCTCAAGTTGTTGTTAGTAAAAAGAACACACATGCAATGACACTCGTGGATCCATAGGTGGATTGTGAAAAGAGCACACATGCAATAACACAGGTGGATCCATATGTGGTATGTGAAAAGAACACACATGCAATGACTCCAGTTGTTGTTAGTGAAAAGAACATACATGCAATGACACTGGTGGATCCATAGGTGGATTGTGAAAAGAACACACATGCAATGACACTGGTGGATCCATATGTGGTATGTGAAAAGAACACACATGCAATGACTCTGGTTGTTGTTATTGAAAAGAACACACAAGCTATGACACTGGTTGATCCATGCGTGGTCTCTAAAAAGAACACACATTTCAATGACACTAGTGGATCCATATGTGGTATGTGAAACGAACACACATTTCAATGACTCAGTTGTTGTTAGTAAAAAGAACACACATGCAATGACACTTGTGGATCCAAAGGTGGATTGTGCAAAAAGCACACATTTCAATGACTCTGGTTGTTGTTAGTAAAAAGAGCACACATGCAATGACACTGGTGGATCCATGTGTGGATTGTGAAGAGAACACACATGCAATGACACGGGTGGATGCATGTGTGGTATGTGAGAAGAACAGTCATGAAATGATTCCAGTTCTTCATAGTAAAAAGAACACACATGCAATGACACTGGTGGATCCATAGGTGGATTGTGAAAAGAGCACACATGCAATGACACTTGTGGATCCATATGTGGTATGTGAAAAGAACACACATGCAATGACTCTAGTTGTTGTTAGTGAAAAGAACATACTCCCTCCATCCCAAAATAAGTGACTCGAGTTTGTCTACATTCGCATGTATCTAAAAAAGGTGTCTAGATACATCCGAATATAGAAAAACCCACGTCACTTATTTTGGGATGGAGGGAGTAGATGCAATGACACTGGTGGATCCAAGTGTTGTCTCTGAAGAGAACACACATTTCAATGACACTAGTGGATCCATATGTGGTATGTGAAAAGAACACACATGCAATGACTCTAGTTGTTTTTACTAAAACGAACACACATGCAATGACACTAGTGGATCCATATGTGGATTGTGAAATAATCACACATGTAATGCCACTAGTGGATCCATATGTGGTATGTGAAAAGAACACACATGCAATGACTCTGGTTGTTGTTAGTGAAAAGAACATACATGCAATGACACAAGTGGATCCATAGGTGGATTGTAAAAAGAACACACATGCAATGACCCTGGTGGATCCATATGTGGTATGTGAAAAGAACACACATGCAATGACTCTGGTTGTTGTTATTGAAAAGAACACACAAGTTATGACACTAGTGGATCCATGTGTGGTCTCTAAAAAGAACACACATTTCAATGACACTAGTGGATCCATATGTGGTATGTGAAAAGAACACACATTTCAATGACTCAGTTGTTGTTAGTAAAAAGAACACACATGCAATGACTCTAGTGGATCCAAAGGTGGATTGTGAAAAGAGCACACATTTCAATGACTCTGGTTGTTGTTAGTAAAAAGAACACATATCCAATGACACTGGTGGATCCATGTGTGGTCTCTTAATAGAACACACATGCAATGACTCTGGTTGTTGTTAGTAAAAAGAGCACACATGCAATGACAGTGGTGGTTCCATGTGTGGATTGTGAAGAGAACACACATGTAACTACCTTGGTGAATTACGCTCTTAGTTACAAGCCTGGACGAGCGGAAATGGTTAAAATAGTATGGTGGGGCCAAATGCCACTCACAGTGAACCTTTACCGTCCTAACCATTTCCAAAACATCAGACAAGAACGAAAGCGGCGTAATCGGCAAAGGAAGGATCAACTACATACACAAATGAGTATGTATGCAAGCCACATACAACAGTCCTCAGAGCCATTCCATCTAAAAGAAATAGAAATATTGCAACACCATACGGCAAGATCCAAATATCCTAGATAGATATAATAGTTTAGGATATCTCCTCATACATCAAACATCAGAGTATCAGGCGGAAGCGGAAAACAAGATCCGAGTACGGATAAGAAGCAAATCGGCATAAGATGCCCCATAAATAAACACATCCCGCCCACAGATCTCACAGATCCCCGTTCCCGGAATCTCTACACCGAGTGATCGTTGCCAACATCGTCCGTCTCCTCCACCCAGTATCCATCTTATGAGTATACTTGTTCATCTGAATCAAACAATTTATCGTGTGAGACCGTAGGGGTACTAAGCAAGTCTTTATGCCTCTAAAGGGGACACAACCTGGGGTGACGCAATTGCAGCAAAAGATAATACCTAACAAGTCTACAGATAATCGCTAACCATCCGCCTAACAAAAGATAGACGGATGTCCATGAATTAATAACAACAGTTATAACAGTAATATTAACAGATCCATCCTCCTCCTCACTTACCAACGAGGAAGCGGACAAACAGCCCCCATCCGTTGGTAGTTTTATTAACCATTCCATGAGTGTTGCACTATTTTCTAGTCATGTACTTAGTCAAATTAAAAGCTGTACTTTAGTTATACTTGTCTATGATCGAGAAACTGTGCTCCAAGTCGTCCATAACCGCGGACACGGCTTTCAGAAAGATTTACCTATAGGGTGCACAAATAGCAACACACACTCGATCAACCTCGGAAAAACCAAATCAAAACCCAACGAGGCATTCACGACAAAGCGATCACAGGATTCAGAAATGTTTCAGGGGGCCACCGCACTAAGCTACCCGCAATGAAGTTGGCCGGCTCCGGAACGGACCCAGGGGTTGTGTGGACGGCGGTAAATGACTGGGAACCCGAAAATGTGACTGGGCTTGTCGATACAGCGAATTTGTGTCACGGTCCTAAACAGTACAGGTGCTCCACGCACAATCTTAAATAAAGCAGTAAAGCATGGCATAAGTACAGGATAGTAATAAAGCCCCAAACTACTTTGTGGCCCCAAGAAATAAGAATGAATCAAGCTCGCTCGGGGGTCCATAAGGCCTCCGGATGTGGATAGTGCGAATAGTCAAGGAACAGGAATTAAGTACACTGGGTCCTACGGACACAAGTGAGCATGAAGAACCAAATAGCAGATATTGCTCACCGGTGCCACTTTCATTAGTTATCCCATTACTACTCAGGTTAAGTTGTTTAGGTACCTCGTTATCCATCAGACACTCACATACCCTACACATGCTGTTCTATGACTCGCATGGCTCAAACAACTCCTGTAGTAATGGCTCATGGGATGGAGGAACAAGCTTCGGTGGGGTTTAAAAGTAAAGGCTATGCAGTACATGGGATTCAGTTTAATGCAATCGTGACTCAATGATGCAAGAATAAGATAGAGGCAATAGGTACTATATGTATGCAAGCATGTGGTAGTGCTTGCCTGGCAGCTCAGTTGAAGCGAGGGACAGATCTGGGTAGTGCTCCTAGGATTCCTGATATATCCCCTGCTCAGCGTCTATTTGAAGAAGAACCAAACAAACAAGGGCCAACATAAATAGAGTGCACAAGCATATAATTAAAATGCGACAAGCAAGCAATCATGTCATGATGAATGATGCACAAATTGCATGGCAATAATGTAGCATGGCATGGGTGAGGTGTGGGGTACAAGATTAAAGCATTTTATTAAGTTTTTAGCCCGGTTTGCTCTCATAACACTTGCTGTATACTCATTATTCATATGATGCATGCTGCAATTTAGAACATGGAATGCATAGATAGAACGAGCTCGTCGTGCTGATCGATTTAGACATATTATTTTTCAAATTTGGAGTTATAAAACTAAAGTTATTAATCAATTAAGAAAAAGGGTATTTTATTGTAATTTTAATAATCTCGAAATTTTAAAGTGCTCAAACATTATTTTGAATAGCATATTTGAATTCCTCACATTTTTCTAATTCCAAAACATATATTACTTGTATTATTTGGATTTGTATTTTAAAAGTTATTTAAAATCTGATTTGAATTTGAATTTAATCAATTTCTGGAAATGTTTATTTTAAAACAGAAAAACCGAAACGTTTTGTACTCAGACAAACCTAGCCCCAGTCGCTGACGGGTGGGCCAGCTACTAGCGGGGACACACGCACGCGGAAAAGCTTTTTACACCGCGGGTTAGCCTAGCTGCTACGGTTGACAAGTGGGACAGCGAACTAGGGCCCATGTGCCAGAGGCCGAACGCGCAGAGGCTGCCAGGTGGGGTCATGCTGGAGTGCGGGTTAAGGGCCTAGGAGCTGGGGGGCTTCTCTGCAAGATTGCCAGGGCAGCTAACAGGTGGGCTCGGCGTACCGCGGGTTGAGCGAAAAGGAAAAAGGGGGGTTTGTAAAGTGACCAACGACTTCGTAGATCTTCTTCTCGACGAATCGCCGAGCTGCCTGTTCGACAATGACGGTAGCGCGTGAGGCTCGAATCAGGGACCTGGGCGTGCGCGCTAAGGGTGGAACTAGTGGGGTAGTCTGAGAATGCTGTTAGGAGGTGGAGGGCTAACTAGATGAGGCTGGGCGTGGCGCAAAGGCGGTCAGGCGACAGCGTCCGTCGGTGCACGGAGAGTGCCCGGCGAAACGTCCGGCGCGGCTAGACGACGACGGCGAAGATGGGGTTGTCTGGGAGGTACAGGGGCTTACCGCGGGCTCGACGGAGGGCTCGGATCAAGGTGGGGCGCAGCAGATCGACGACGAGGCTGGCGGACGGAGATCTAGGGTTTCGTTGGGGCGGCGCTGGTGCTGGCGGACGTGGGCATTTCCTCCTCGCTGGCGTGTCCAGGGTGAAGCAGGGGACTCTCCTCGATATCCTCGACCACTTCCTCATCGCGCACGCCGGCAGGAACGAGGGGTAGACGGCGGTACTGGTGGCGGCCGGCGAGAGACGATGGCGTCGGAGAAGAAGAAGAAAAGGAGAGGCAGGGACCTGGCGATGGATCTGGCGAGATAGAGGAGGTGTGGGAAAGGTATAAGGCGAGGGAGAAGGCGTGGGTGCCGTGTGGGAGCGGGCAGAGGTAAAGGTGGCTTCGGCACCTTTTCTCTTCTCCTCCACTCACGTGCTCGAGCTGCCACGGCTTGAGCAGGGCAGGGCAGGTGGGGTGGAGGCTGCCAGGTACGCCAGGGGCGCCGGTGAGGTCGGTGGAGCCGGCTGGTAGCGAGAGAGAGAGATCAGATAGGGGCTCGGGTGTAGCTTAGGCTAGGGTTAGAAGTGGGTAGTGGCTCGGTTAGGATGGTACTAGGGTTAGGTTAGGAGGGTAGCTGGGTGGGGCCAACATAGAGAGAGAGAGGAAGAAAGAGAGAGGGAGGGAGCTAGGTGCTCGACATAGAGAGATGGTAGTGAGGTGTTAGGATTTTGAAAGAGAGGAAGCTAGGGTTAGGGTTTTAGAGAGAGGATTAGAGAGAGAGGGTGATGTGGTGGTAGGGTTTTTAGCAACATCAAACAAGATCAAGCAAAAGGAGTGGTAGAGATTAAAAGATGCATGATCATGACATGGGCAAGTGTAAAGGAGAAAAGAAAAGCAATGTGGATAGTTTCTCGTATGGTCATGCATGAAGAAAAATAATGGTGTTGATGAGATGATGGGGATGGTGGTGAGAGATGTAGATGATCCCATAAAGAGAAAAACCCACTTAAACCAAGACAAAAGCAAATGGCTAAAGGCGGTGGTACTCTTGCATGGCCCATGCAAAATAATAAATGCCATGTATTATCCTTGTGAAAACAATAATGATGATATGGCATTGTTCTTATGCACTCCCAAGAAGTGGAATAAAAGCCAAGCAAAAGAATTTATAGAATTAGATCCACCCCACCCACATGAGCTAGAATAATATCAAAGAGAAAGAAATACAAGCTCATGGGTAACTAGGGTGGTGGAATTATAAGGTGGTGACAAAGAAAGGTGGTGGAGTGGAATAAAAGATATGCCCCCAACTCAACTTGGGCATTAAACAATATATCAATAACCAAATACAGATCAAGAGGCAAATACAATTAATAATGCATATGAGATAAGAACCAAATGAAAAGGGGTTTTTATATGATGCTCAAATGCAAGGTGGCATGATGACATGAGCATGATATAATTATGATGCAACAATTATATATAGGAAGTAGCAATTATATAGACTAGGCTAGTAGCATTGCAATTGTTAAACAATTGGGATGCGACAACTCTCCCCCACTAAACAAGAATCTCGCCCCGAGATTCCTAGGAAAAAGAAAACAACACAAGGAGAGGCAGGTGTTCGGAACGAAGGTGACTCTCACTTTCCCAAGTTGATGAACAACGGAATGGTGTGACCACTACACCTTGCAAAACTTGCTAGACTTGTTGCGAGTCTTGCGTTTTGCTTGAGAAACAACGGTTAGAAGAGTTGAAGGATTGTCGTGAGACAAGAAGGATAGGATGAACATAGCTCCGGTTTTCTCAAGAAACATGATAAGAGAATAGAACCACTTGTGAAAGAAAGGACAAGGTGATGTATCGTGGATAAAGAAAGACACACCGTTAAGATTAAAGATTTACCGATACTAGAGAGGATGAATCTTTGTCTCGCCGAAAGAAAAGAGCTAGGTTGGAGAGGTTTTGAACCACTATGACAATAGCATCGTATCTTCTCTCGGATTTGAGAAATGAAGTTCGGAAACAATATTGCCTTCAAACAATAGAGTCCCTTGATATCAACAAAAAGATTTAGTTAGACATCATCGGATTAGATTCTTCTTGCGCCGGCAATAACCAAATGATCACGCAATTGAGGTGCGCGGATATAACTTCCAGAGACGGATATGAAGCCAGATCATGGTGGAATCCCGAGAAGCAAAGAATATGGAGGATCTGGAGTTTATTGTAGAGATACTTATTGCTTTCTTTAGCCTTGAGGCTAACGCAATAGATTTGCGGCTGATGGCATCAACCATAATTGGCTTTACCACAGAAAAAGAATTGATGAAACAAAGAGAGAGATAGTTTCCTTTCATCTTGTTTGGGGATGTCGAGCATCGGTAGAATGACGAGGACAGAAAAGAGTTTGCGTTTGTTTCCACCAGATAATTGAAGATTTTGCTCCATCTAGAATAAACAGACCACTAACAAGAGATTATTGATTACTTTCTTCGAGAGATCACTCCGGAAAAACAAGGACGGAAGTAAAAGTATCGAGGGATAAAGGCTACTTCTAACTTCCGTGGTATGAGTGAAATCACATTAATTCACCAATTCAATGTACAAGAGCGAATGATAAGAGTCGTGGTATGGTAGCTACTCCATCCCGCACTCAAAGCATTACTCCGCACATGAATAAGAAAACCATGCAACCCAACTACCGAAACAGACTGAAGGTATTGACAAGAAGAGCTCATGGAACTCCGTAAGAAAACAAAGATTGATGCAAACGATTCACCGGATCCAAGATAGATAAGGGTGATGATGTTGTCGTCATATCATAAGTAACAAGCCACCGGAAAGATATGAAGTAAGATCATGGAGACAACTGCAAGATTCCACAGATAAAGAAAAGATAGCACCACTTGAACATAAGGATTACAAAAGATCTGAAAAATCTTCATGGCTTCCGGTGGATTGAGCATAGACAATAGAACGAGTGGGTTTCAAAAGATTACTTGACGAGACTAAGGTGAAAAGAACTCCATGTTCTTCTTGAAATGATTGAGAAAGATTTAGCAGTCTTGAGGAAAATCTTTGGCGGAACGATGATGATAACTTGCCAACAAGGAATACTCCAGATGGGTTGAAGATGGAGGATGGAATAAACAATGGACTTGCTGATTCCAGAATTGAAGTAATGTATTTAGCAAAAGGACGTGGTCAAGATAGGTGACTTCAAGAAGCCAGAATTCACACTTTGAGAACTTTGCACACAAGCGTTGTTCTCGCAGCTTGAGATAAAGAGACACAGATGATCTTCCATGTTCCTCCATTGATATAGAATAGGCAAGCATATCATCAAGATATACCACCATGGATTAACAAGATATTCCAAGAATATCAAGTTCAAAAGGCGGGAGAACGAACAAATGCTCGAAACACTTTCTAGGCTCAACGCTCTTTGAAAGATCAACGTTACGAGCAAGGATTCATGTTGGAAAGCTGCACTGAAAGAATAGATTATCTGGTCCTTCGGAAGAGAACAAGAAATGCCACCTAGTTCACATTGTCGATTGGATCACCGGTTACAAAGATAAAGAGATCTTGGATAAGAAACGATGATAGCTCATACCTTAAGCAAAGCTATCAGAAGCGAAAAGATGCAATTCCCTCGTATCCAGGAGAATTGTGCAGATATGGAGTTCAAAAAGATGTGCAGCATGATGAACAGATGATAGACCACCGTAGGGCCTTTAAGAAAAACTCCAGATTGGCAAAGATACTTGAATATGCATGGATATGATCACGGTGTAACTCGAAATCACAGGAGATAACCGCCACCATTTGGAGGATAGTGTTGATAGCATTTTCCATATTCCACTCATGATAAGTGTCATATAGCTATGCCGAGAACCAAATTACAATCACCAGCATCGGATCGACACATGTTATGTAATTAGCCCAAGAGAATTGGAGATGAAATAAAACTCCAGGATTAAGCGCCGGTGACAAAAGAATGAGTTAGCATGGACATGTTGATAAAAGGAAGATAGATAATGTTTCACACACGACTGAAGAGGAGTGTGGAAACACAGATGTATCAAGAAATTTTTTCCGCATTTTTGGCATTAAAATACCAATAGATGCGCAAAGCCACTTATTAGATAGATATTAGCAACTCCACATTCTGTGAAAGCATGCTGGAAGGAAGAACACCTTTAACAAGATGGCACCGGTTAACAAGGAGTCGGATAGGTCGCGTCGGTTTACAAAAGCCTGTCAGTATGGAATGTACCAACAGTTGATAACCAAAAGGCAGATAGTGATAACATGTTGGATGCAACAGATAGACAAGGAATTCACACACACACACACACACAACCTATGGTACTACGGAACCCAGAACACGTGAATCCTAGTTTGAATTTTAGAAGAGGATTGAAAACGTTACACTTCCTTACCAGAAAAGGGTGGGTGGGTGGGTAAGAAGAAAATGGAAGCAATCCTACTCACGCTTTTGTTTTTCCTAGTATACATAGCTACCAAAAATATTTGCTAGACCGACAACGACCATTTGGCTGAGACTCAAGGCGGGATGGCTCGATACCAATTGTAACTACCTCGGTGAATTACGCCTTAGTTACAAGCACGACGAGCGGAAATGGTTAAAATAGTACGGTGGGGCCAAATGCCACTCACAGGTAGACCTTTCGGCCGTCCTAACCATTTCCAAAACATCGGGACAAGAACGAGTGGCGTAATCGGCAGGCGAAGGGATCAACTACATACACAAATGAGTATGTATGCAAGCCACATACAACAGTTCTCAGAGCCATTCCATATAAAAGAAATAGAAATATTGCAATGCCATACGGCAAGATCCAAATATCCTAGATAAATATAATAGTTTAGGATATCTCCTCATACATCAAACATCAGAGTATCAGGCGGAAGCGGAAAACAAGATCCGAGTACGGATAAGAAGCAAATCGGCATAAGATGCCCCATAAATAAACACACCCCGCCCACAGATCTCACGGATCCCTGTTCCTGGAATCTCTACACCGAGTGATCATTGCCAACATCGTCCGTATCCTCCACCCAGTATCCATCTTGCGAGTATACCTGTTCATCTGAATCAAACAATTTATCGTGTGAGACCCTAGGGGTACTCAGCAAGTCTTTATGCCTCTAAAGGGGACACAACCTGGGGTGACGCAATTGCAGCAAAAGATAATACCTAACAAGTCTATAGATAATCGCTAACCATCCGCCTAACCAAAGATAGACGGATGTTCGTGAATTAATAACAACAGTTATAACAGTAATATTAACAGATCCATCCTCCTCCACGCTTACCAACGAGGAAGCCGACAAACAGCCCCCATCTGTTGGCAGTTTTATTAACCATTCCATGAGTGTTGCACTATTTGCTAGTCAGGTACTTAGTCAAAATTAAAAGCGGTACTTTAGTTATACTTGTCTATGATCGAGAAACTATGCTCCAAGTCGTCCATAACCGCGGACACGGCTTTCAGAAAGATTTACCCTGCAGGGGTGCACAAATAGCAACACACACTCGATCAACCTCGGAAAAACCAAATCAAAACCCAACGACGCATTCACGACAAAGCGATCACAGGATTCAGAAATGTTTCAGGGGGCCACCCCACAAAGCTACCCGCAACGAAGTTGGCCGGCTCCGGAACGGACCCTGGGTTTGTGTGGACGGCAGTAAACGACTGGGAACCCAAAAATGTGACTGGGCTTGTCGATACAGCGAAAACGTGTCACGGTCCTAAACAGTAGAGGTGCTCCACACACAATCTTAAATAAAGCAGTAAATCATGGCATAAGTATAGGATAGTAATAAAGCCCCAAACTACTTTGTGGCCCCAAGAAATAAGAATGAATCAAGCTCTGGCTCAGGGGGGTCCATAAGGCCTCCCGGATGTGGATAGTGCGAATAGTTAAGGAACAGGAATCAAGTACTCGGGGTCCTACGGGACACAAGTGAGCATGAAGAACCAAATAGCAGATATTGCTCACCAGTGCCACATTCATTAGTTATCCCATTACTACTTAGGTTAAGTTGTTTAGGTACCTCGTTATCCATCAGACACTCACATACCCTACACATGCTGTTCTACGACCCGCATGGCTCAAACAACTCCTGTAGTAATGGCTCATGGGATGGAGGAACAAGCTTCGGTGGGGTTTAAAAGTAAAGGCTATGCAGTACTTGGGATTCAGTTTAATGCAATCGCGACTCAATGATGCAAGAATAAGATAGAGTCAATAGGTACTATATGTATGCAAGCATGTGGTAGTGCTTGCCTGGCAGCTCAGTTGAAGCGAGGGACGGATCTGGGTAGTGCTCCTGGGATTCCTGATATATCCCCTGCTCAGCGTCTATTCGAAGAAGAACCAAACAAACAAGGGCCAACATAAATAGAGTGCACAAGCATATAATTAAAATGCGACAAGCAAGCAATCATGTCATCATGAATGATGCACAAATTGCATGGCCATAATGTAGCATGGCATGGGTGAGGTGTGGGGTACAAGATTAAAGCATTTTATTAAGTTTTTAGCCCGGTTTGCTCCCATAACACTTGATGTATACTCATTATTCATATGATGCATGCTGCAATTCAGAACATGGAATCCATAGATAGAACGGGCTCATCGCGCTGATCGATTGAGACATATTATTTGTCACATTTGGAGTTATAAAACTAAAGTTATTAATTAATTAAGAAAAAGGGCATTTTCTTGTAATTTTAATCATCTCGAAATTTTAAAGTGCTCAAACATTATTTTGAATAGCATATTTGAACTCCTCACATTTTTCTGATTCCAAAACATATATTACTTGTATTATTTGGATTTGCATTTTAAAAGTTATTTAAAATCTGATTTGAATTTGAATTTAATCAATTTCTGGAAAAGTTTATTTTAAAACAGAAAAACAGAAACGTTTTGTACTCAGACAAACCCAGCCCCAGTCGCTGACGGGTGGGCCAGCTACTGGCGGGGACACACGCGCATGGAAAAGCTTTTGACACCGCGGGTTAGCCTAGCTGTTGCGGTTGACAGGTGGGCCAGCGAACTAGGGCGCACGTGCCAGAGGCCGAACGCGCAGAGGCTGCCAGGTGGGGTCGTGCTGGAGCGCGGGTTAAGGGCCTAGGAGCTGGGGGGCTTCTCGGCAAGATTGCCAAGGCGGCTGACAGGTGGGCTCGGCGTACCGCGGGTTGAGCGAAAAGGAAAAAGGAGGGGTTTGTAAAGTGACCAACGACCCCTGTAGATCTTCTCTGACGAACTGTCGAGCTGCCTGTGTTCGACAGCGACAAGGCGCGGCGCGGGGCTCGAACCGGGGACCTGGGCGTGCGCGCTAAGGGTGGAACCAGTGGGGTAGTCTGAGAACGCTGTTAGGAGGTGGAGGGCTAACTAGATGAGGCGGGGCGTGGCGCAAAGGCGGTCAGGTGACAGCGTCCGTCGGTGCACAGAGAGTGCCCGGCGAAACGCCCGGCGCGTCTAGACGACGACGGCAAAGATGGGGTTGTCTGGGAGGTACAGGGGCTTACCGCGGGCTCGACGGAGGGCTCGGATCGAGGTGGGGTGCAGCAGATCGACGACGAGGCTAGCGGCCGGAGATCTAGGGTTTCATCGGGGCGGCACTGGTGCTAGCGGACGTGGGCCCTGTCCTCCTCGCTGGCGCGTCCAGGGTGAAGCAGGGGACTCTCCTCGATCTCCTCGACCACTTCCTCGGCGCGCACGCCGGCAGGAACGAGGGTGACGGGCATCGGCGGCCAAGCAGAGATGATGGCGTCGGAGAAGAAGAAAAGGAGAGGCAGGGACCTGGGATGGATCTGGCGAGATAGAGGAGGCGTGGGGAAAGGTACAAGGCGAGGGAGAGGGCGTGGGTGCCGTGTGGGAGCGGGCAGAGGTAAAGGTGGCTTCGACACCTTTTCTCTTCTCCTCCACTCACGTGCTCGAGCTGGCACGGCTTGAGCAGGGCAGGGCAGGTGGGGTGGAGGCTGCCAGGTGCGCCAGGGGCGCCGGTGAGGTCGGTGGAGCCAGCTGGTAGCGAGAGAGAGATCACATAGGGGCTCAGGTGTAGCTTAGGCTAGGGTTAGAAGTGGGTAGTGGCTCGGTTAGGATGGTACTAGGGTTAGGTTAGGAGGGTAGATGGGTGGGGCCAGCATAGAGAGAGAGAGGAAGAAATAGAGAGGGAGGGAGCTAGGTGCTCGGCATAGAGAGATGGTAGTGAGGTGTTAGGATTTTGAAAGAGAGGAAGCTAGGGTTAGGGTTTTAGAGAGAGGATTAGAGAGAGAGGGTGATGTGGTGGTAGGGTTTTTAGCAACATCAAACAAGATCAAGCAAAAGGAGTGGTAGAGATTAAAAGATGCATGATCATGACATGGGCAAGTGTAAAGGACAAAAGAAAAGAAAAGCGGATAGTTTCTCGTATGGTCATGCATGAAGAAAAATAATGGTGTTGATGAGATGATGGGGATGGTGGTGAGAGATGGAGATGATCCCATAAAGAGAAAAACCCACTTAAACCAAGACAAAAGCAAATGGCTAAAGGTGGTGGTACTCTTGCATGGCCCATGCAAAATAATAAATGCCATGTATTATCCTTGTGAAAACAATAATGATGATATGGAATTGTTCTTATGCACTCCCAAGAAGTGGAATAAAAGCCAAGCAAAAGAATTTATAGAATTAGATCCACCCCACCCACATGAGCTAGAATAATATCAAAGAAAAAGAAATACAAGCTCATGGGTAATTAGGGTGGTGGAATTATAAGGTGGTGACAAAGAAAGGTGGTGGAGTGGAATAAAAGATATGCCCCCAACTCAACTTGGGCATTAAACAATATATCAATAACCAAATACAATATCAAGAGGCAAATACAATTAATAATGCATATGAGATAAGAACCAAATGAAAAGGGGTTTTTATATGATGCTCAAATGCAAGGTGGCATGATGACATGAGCAAGATATAATTATGATGCAACAATTATATATAGGAAGTAGCAATTATATAGACTAGGCTAGTAGCATTGCAATTGTTAGATAATTGGGATGCTACAACACATGCAATGACACTAGTGGATCCATATGTGGTATGTGAGAAGAACAGTCATGAAGTGACTCCAGTTGTTGTTAGTAAAAAGAACACACATGCAGTGACACTGGTGGATCCATAGGTGGATTGTGAAAAGAGCATACATGCAATGACACTGGTGGATCCATAGGTGGATTGTGAAAAGAACACACATGAAATGACACTGGTGGATCCATATGTGGTATGTGAAAAGAACACACATGCAATGACTCTAGTTGTTGTTATTGAAAAGAACACACACGAGGTATGACACTGGTGGATCCATGTGTGGTCTCTAAAAAGAACACACATTTCAATGACACTAGTGGATCCATATGTGGTATGTGAAAAGAACACACATTTCAATGACTCAGTTGGTGTTAGTAAAAAGATCACACATGCAATGACACTGGTGGATCCAAAGGTGGATTGTGAAAAGAGCACACATTTCAATGACTCTGGTTGTTGTTAGTAAAAAGAACACATATGCAATGATACTGGTGGATCCATGTGTGGTCTCTAAAGAGAACACACATGCAATGACTCTGGTTGTTGTTAGTAAAAAGGGCACACATGCAATGACACTGGTGGATCCATGTGTGGATTGTGAAGAGAACACACATGCAATGACACGGGTGGATCCATATGTGGTATGTGAGAAGAACAGTCATGAAATTATTCCAGTTGTTGATAGTAAAAAGAACACACATGCAATGACACTGGTGGATCCATAGGTGGATTGTGAAAAGAGCACACATGCAATGACACTTGTGGATCCATATGTGGTATGTGAAAAGAACACACATGCAATGACTCCAGTTGTTGTTAGTGAAAAGAACATACTCCCTCCGTCCCAAAATAAGTGACTTGAGTTTGTCTACATTCGCATGTATCTATATGCTAAAACGTGTCTAGATACATCCGAATCTAGAAAAACCCACGTCACTTATTTTGGGATGGAGGGAGTAGATGCAATGACACTGGTGGATCCAAGTGTTGTCTCTGAAGAGAACACACATTTCAATGACACTGGTGGATCCATATATGGTATGTGAAAAGAACACACATGCAATGACTTTGGTTGTTGTTACTAAAAAGAACACACATGCAGTGACACTGGTGGATCCATAGGTGGTATGTGAAAAGAACACACATTTCAATGATTGGTTGTTGTTACTAAAAAGAACACACATGCAATGACACTGGTGGATCCATAGGTGGCATGTGAAAAGAACACACATTTCAATGACTCTGGTTGTTTTTACTAAAAAGAACACACATGCAATGACACTGGTGGATCCATAGGTGGACTGTGAAAAGAGCACACATGCAATGACATTGGTTTATCCATATGTGGTATGTGAAAAGAACACACACGCAATGACTCTAGTTGTTGTTAGTGCAAAGAACATACATGCAATGACACTGGTGGATCCATGTGTGGTCTCCAAAAAGAACACACATTTCAATGACACTAGTGGATCCATATGTGGTATGTGAAAAGAACACACATGCAATGACTCTGGTTGGTTTTACTAAAAAGAACACACATGCAATGACACTGGTGGATCCATAGGTGGTATGTGAAAAGAACACACATTTCAATGACTCTGGTTGTTGTTACTAAAAAGAACACACATGCAATGACACTAGTGGATCCATATGTGGATTGTGAAAAAAGCACACATGTAATGCCACTGGTGGATCTATATGTGGTATGTGAAAAGAACACACATGCAATGCCTCTGGTTGTTGTTAGTGAAAAGAACATACATGCAATGACACTGGTGGATCCATAGGTGGATTGTGAAAAGAACACACATGCAATGACCCTGGTGGATCCATATGTGGTATGTGAAAAGAACACACATGCAATGACTCTGGTTGTTGTTATTGAAAAGAACACACAAGCTATGACACTAGTGGATCCATGTGTGGTCTCTAAAAAGAACACACATTTCAATGAAACTAGTGGATCCATATGTGGTATGTGAAAAGAACACACATTTCAATGACTCCGTTGTTGTTAGTAAAAAGAACACACATGCAATGACACTGGTGGATCCAAAGGTGGATTGTGAAAAGAGCACACATTTCAATGACTCTGGTTGTTAGTAAAAAGAACACATATGCAATGACACTGGTGGATCCATGTGTGGTCTCTTAAGAGAACACACATGCAATGACTCTGGTTGTTGTTAGTAAAAAGAGCACACATGCAATGACACTGGTGGATCCATGTGTGGATTGTGAAGAGAACACAGATGCAATGACACTGGTGGATCCATATGTGGTATGTGTGAAGAACAGTCATGAAATGACTCCAGTTATTGTTAGTAAAAAGAACACACATGCAATGACACAGGTGGATCCATAGGTGGATTGTGAAAAGAGCACACATGCAATGACACTGGTGGATCCATATGTGGTATGTGAAAAGAACACACATGCAATGACTCCAGTTGTTGTTAGTGAAAAGAACATACATGCAATGACACTGGTGGATCCTCTGTGGATTGCGAAAAGAACACACATGCAATGACACTGGTGGATCCATATGTGGTATGTGAAAAGAACACACATGCAATGACTCTAGTTGTTGTTATTGAAAAGAACACACAAGCTATGACACTAGTGGGTCCATGTGTGGTCTCTAAAAAGAACACACATTTCAATGACACTAGTGGATCCATATGTGGTATGTGAAAAGAACACACATTTTAATGACTCAGTTGTTGTTAGTAAAAAGAACACACATGCTGATGGGTTCGTCGCATGGAAAAGAAAAAATTTCTACCGCAAGAACGAACAAAACCCAGATCTAATCTATATAAAAGCCAAGATCTAATCTATTAGACATGTGCAACGAGATAGATCTGTACTAACCCTCGTAGATCCGAAAGCGTTACGAGAGTAGATCTCGGGGTTGATGTAGTCGATCACTTGCCGATCTCAAGATCGTGTGGACGAGCCTTGGCGTGCATTCAGCAGCATGATCAGTCACTGCGTCTTGAGTCGAAGCAGACCTTCCTCTTCCTGTTCCAGCGAGCAGCGGAGGTAGTAGATCTTCTCGACGGAATCCCAGCAGCACGACGATGTGGTGGTGGTGGTGGAGTAGAGAATTCTGCATGGCTTCGCCTAAGCCGGAGCAGAGCGGAGGAGGAGGAGAGAGGTGGCGGCTAGGGATTGTTATGGGAGAGGTCTTGGAGGTGGCGCCCCCTCCCCTCTATT
This sequence comes from Avena insularis, assembly GCA_023614405.1. Lineage (NCBI taxonomy): Eukaryota > Viridiplantae > Streptophyta > Magnoliopsida > Poales > Poaceae > Avena > Avena insularis. The sequence continues at coordinate 191,760 of JAJUPC010000435.1, forward strand.
TAAAGGAGGGAGGAGCGCCATGGGAGGGGGAGTCCTAGTAGGACTCCCCTCCATCCTTGGCCGGCGGGTTGGGAAGGGGGGAGGAGTCCTCCTCCCCCACGAATCCGTGTCTAGCCCCCACAAGGTTTCCTTGACCCTTTCTTGGTTTTCAAGCAAACACCAAGAACTCTTCTAGAACCTTCCAGAACATTCCGAAACCTTCTAGAATCTCCATACAAACACTCCGGAACATTTCCTAACTTAGAAAATGATCCCCAATATATGAATCTCATTCTCCGGACAATTCCGGATCTCCTCGTGATGTCCCGGATCCAATCCGAGACTCCGAACAACATTCGGTCTCCAACGCACATTCCATATCTACTTAAAACAACTTCGAACCTTAAGTGTGTCACCCTACGGTTCGTGAACATGTAGCCATGTTGGAGACACATCTCCGATCAATAACCATTAGCGGGATCTGGAGTTCCATAACAGCTCCCACATACTCAACGATGACTTTGTGATCGATAGAACCATTAACATATGAAACCAATTCCCTTTGTCACGTGATACTCTACTTATCCGAGGTTTGATCGTCGGTATCTCCATACCTAGTTCTACCTCGTTACTGATAAGTACTCTTTACTCGTTCCATGATATCCATAGAACAATATCGCGGCAACGTAGACCTAAGTGGATTTATTGGATCCTGGGGAACCATCACAAGTACGGCCGGCCTATAGAACGCATCCCTTGTGACCTAGTCACATGCTTGCAAGCTAACTAGATGACATTCCACCGAGAGGGCCCAGAGCATATCTATCCGTCATATGGATGGACAAATCCCAATCTTGGTCCATGTGTTTCAACACATACTTTCAGAATACCCAATGACACCTTTATAACCACCCAGTTACGAAGCGGCGTTTGATGTCATCAAAGTACCCATCCGGTGATGGTGATTAACATAACCTCATGGTCGAAGGATTAGGTTACTATGCATTTGAAAAGCTTGTAGCAAAACGAACTTAATGACTTGATCTTATGCTATGCTTACTATGGGTGTGTGTCCATCACATCATTCTCCTAATGATATGATCTTGTTATTAACGACATCCAATGTCCATGATCAGGAAACCATGATCATCCATTAATCAACAAGCTAGTTTAACAAGAGGCTTACTAGGGACTCTTTTATGTTTACAAAACACACAAGTATTAATGTTTCCGGTTAATACAATTATAGCATGGGATGTAAACATTTATCATAAACATAAAGATATAATAATAACCACTTTATTATTGCCTCTTGGGCATATCTCCAACACATGCCATGACACTAGTGGATCCAAAGGTGGATTGTGAAAAGAGCACACATTTCAATGACTCTGGTTGTTGTTAGTAAAAAGAACACATATGCAATGACACTGGTGGATCCATGTGTGGTTTCTGAAGAGAAAACACATGCAATGACTCTGGTTGTTGTTAGTAAAAAGAGCACACATGCAATGACACTAGTGGATCCATGTGTGGATTGTGAAGAGAACACACATGCAATGACACGGGTGGATCCATATGTGGTATGTGAGAAGAACAGTCATGAAATGATTCCAGTTGTTGATAGTAAAAAGAACACACATGCAATGACACTGGTGGATCCATAGGTGGATTGTGAAAAGAGCACACATGCAATGACACTTTTGGATCCATATGTGGTATGTGAAAAGAACACACATGCAATGACTCCAGTTGTTGTTAGTGAAAAGAACATACTCCCTCTGTCCCAAAATAAGTGACTTGAGTTTGTCTACATTCACATGTATCTATATACTAAAATGTGTCTACATACATCCGAATCTAGAAAAACCCACGTCACTTATTTTGGGATGGAGGGAGTAGATGCAATGACACTGGTGGATCCAAGTGTTGTCTCTGAAGAGAACACACATTTCAATGACACTGGTGGATCTACATGTGGTATGTGAAAAGAACACAGATGCAATGACTCTGGTTGTTGTTACTAAAAAGAACACACATGCAGTGACACTGGTGGATCCATATGTGGTATGTGAAAAGAACACACATGCAATGATTCTGGTTGTTGTTACTAAAAAGAACACACATGCAATGACACTGGTGGATCCATAGGTGGTATGTGAAAAGAACACACATTTCAATAACTCTGGTTGTTGTTACTAAAAAGAACACACATGTAATGACACTGGTGGATCCATAGGCGGTATGTGAAAAGAACACACATTTCAATGACTCTGGTTGTTGTTACTAAAAAGAACACACATGCAATTACACTGGTGGATCCATAGGTGGATTGTGAAAAGAGCACACATGCAATGACACTGGTGGATCCATATGTGGTATGTGAAAAGAAGACACATGCAATGACTCCAGTTGTTGTTAGTGAAAAGAACACACATGCAATGACACTGGTGGATGTAAGATCCCTCCTTATTAAAGGAAAAGATCCCTGTGATTGCAATGCTAGTCCCTGGATCATTGCTAGCATCCACAGTTTAAGATGAAGTACACAGATACAAAGGTCGTTTATTACAGTCATTCCAGAGATAAAACATAGTCTTTTACAACTCATGGCCAAAGGCCTAGTACAAGAGTTTATGGAATAAGTAAATAAACATAAGTCTTCATCTTCATGTTCCACAGGCAAGCATGTTGAGTGTAGACTCATGACACCTAATCATCATCAGAGTAACCTGCAACATCATAAGTTACAGCCACAAGGGTCAATACTTTGGAATAGTATTGGCAAGTGATACCTTAATATATTTTAAGTGGACTAAAAATACTATATGCATTTGGCTGGTGGAGTTTAGGCTTGCATTGCTCAAAAATAGATTTTTCCCTATCTTTTGAAAATACTAAGTTTTTGTTTGGCAAAAAAAACTTTCCAAGACATCTTCCAATCCAAGACTGAAGATCCACTCAAGGCATCTACTAATCAAGGACTGAAGATATACTTGGCAAAAACACCCAAGGCATCTATCAACAAAGACTCTAGATCCACTAGGGGCATCTAGCAATCAATGACGAAGATCCTTTTATCCCTTTGTTCACCCACAAGTTTTATTTAGAAATTGGAGTGATGAGATCCTTGAAGTTTCCATGTCTTGATGCTCAAATTGTCCTTTACGGGGACATGGCTAAGTACTTAGGTTTTACACTCTGCAGAGGTGGTGCACTTTCCCACAAGCCTTGGTTTCCCAAGGATGATCCTTCAGATAGCCTTTCCTTAGTCAAATGGACGTTCAACCTATCATCCCATCTACCACCCACTGTCCAAAAGACTAAGTTCCAGCATCCTAAGATCATGGCAGAGCCCATAATGCCAAGTGGTTGCACTTGAAGCTTTTCAACATTTGACATCTCAAATCTCTTTGTTTCCTGGGTGGCCATCCACAAGTGAGATACACAAGCCAGTCCCTGGCCTTGTGAACCACTCAACATAAGCCATTCCTTCCATTCCACCCAGGTGGTTCATTAACTTAGTTGTTTTATTTTACAAAAACATAAGTCCTTAGACTTAGAAATTTTTCCATAGTGAATTTATAAACCACCCTTGTTTTCTAGTAGCTAGGCTAAGCATGATAGTAATAGGAATTTGGACTTAGGAAATTTTCACTAAGGCTTAATCTAATAGGTTTTCCCAAAGCATAGCTTGTACTTAGCTAAAACCATGCAAGTCCTATACTTAGAAAAATAATACTAATGCATATATAAAAATATAGGAATGGAATATTCATGATGATATCACTTGCCTTGGTAGTGTGGAGAGTAGCACTCGTCACAATCACAATCACTAGCAAAATCTACACACAAAGTTGTAGCACACAATTACACACAAATATATACAAACAAGAAATAGTATGAATGCATGCATGCATGATTCTACCAAGTGATGATTTTTGAAAACTTCAACCAAGCAAGTGCATGTTTACAGAATCTAAACAAGTCACAAATATATCCAAGACAACTTAAATAACCCTAAAACAAAAATACTAAACTAAATCTATACTTAAAATGGCCTCAAACAAGTCTCTGCAATTTTAGCACATCTAATGGTTACTATATGCTAAACAAAAGGATAGACAGAAAGGTCTTGTTTTCTGAATCCAACGGTATAAAGTTTGCAAAATTCCAACGTGGCATTCAAAAGATATAGGCATTTGAATTTGGATCAAATTTCGGTTTTAAATTCTATTCTCAGATCTAACCTAGCCACGCGTCTTATTCTTATTCGCCTGCATCGTTCGCTGGATCGAGCTCCACAGCCGTAGGGATCTAAAGGGCAGGTGCGGCTCAGATCGCGCATCGCTTCGGGTTTAAGTGATCTATCGTGGCGTTCGATCAAGATCTAATGGTCACGCTGACCACAGATGGGCGGCGCTGCGCGGTGGCTACCGGCGGCGGAACCGTCGGTCAACGACGTTGCCGATGATGCAGAGAGTAAGGAAGATCGAGGAGTAGCTCACCGGGCTCAGGAGGTCATGGCGAAGCTCGTCGTACTTGCGGTTGGTCAAGGGGCGCTCTGTCACGGCTGCGATTCCTCACCGGAGTTCGCGGCCGCGGCGCGTCGGGTGGTCATCGGGGACGTCATTGTGGATCACCCCAAGGCAAGTCGAGGACACGTTAGGTTCACAGGTCAAGGCGAAGTAGTGAGCATGAACTAGGAGGCGCGGGGCGGTCTGGACTTACCACTAGAGCTCGTCGGAGTTGATGTCGCCGTCGGTGCTCGCGGTGTCAAGTGGAACCGGCGACTGGGCAAGACAGATGACTAAGCGAGTCGATGATGCGCAAGGATTCACCGGCGGGATAGCAAGAACGAGAGGCGGAGGGGAACACCGGAATCGATCGCCGGAGAGGCTCGTCCGGGCGGTGCAAAGCTGATTGAGGCAGCCTGGTGGCGGAGTGAGCGAGGTGTCTGGGGAAAAGATCGTGGAGCGTAGAGGATCTTATAGCCGGGAGTCGACAGAAGCGCCGGGTTTAATGCCCATTTACGCGCGCCATTACCGGTCTTCACCGCCACGGGCGACGTGGTCGCAGCGCGTATGATCTGGGAAGACGAGGTGGCGTGGACGGGCCCGTTCGTCGTGAGGTGCGCGGTGTGCAGGTGGTCTGCTGTCGTGGCTCAGTAGCGCGCTTGCGCGTGAGAGAAGAAAAAGAAGATCCCGGGTGGGCTTGCTGGGCTGGATCTGCTGCTGGGCCAGATTCTGGCCGCTCGGCCCTTTTCTTTTTCTTTTTCTAATTTCATTTTTTGGAATGAATTTGATATGAATTCAAATCCTTTTGAATTCAAACTTCTTTGGGGATTTTTGCAGGGTTCTTGTGGGTTCAAATGCAGTCAAATAACCATGTGGTCACCTTGCAAGGCTTGGTCAAGCTTGGGTCTTTGAAATAAACAGAGACTTTGTCTCTTTGCAAAAATTTGGAATAGGGTTTAGAAAATATTTCTAAATTGGAATCTTGGGTTTAAATTCTACTCCTAATCTTTCCAATCATGGAGGCAAGCAAACAAGTACATAAGCATTCAAATCTCAAAGGGTGATGGCCAATTGAGATAAAATGCCCACATGAAATCATAGCTCAAACTTCTGCCTCTAAATGATTTTGAGAAAAACCCTATATGAATGAATGATGCAAGAATGATATGAATGAGTTTTGAAACATGATTTTTAGGGATGTTACAGTGGATCCATATGTGGTATGTGAAAAGAACACAAATGCAATGACTCTGGTTGTTGTTATTGAAAAGAACACACAAGCTATGACACTGGTGGATCCATGTGTGGTCTCTAAAAAGAACACACATTTCAATGACACTAGTGGATCCATATGTGGTATGTGAAAAGAACACACATTTCAATGACTCAGTTGTTGTTAGTAAAAAGAACACACATGCAATGACACTGGTGGATTGTGAAAAGAACACACATTTCAATGACTCTGGTTGTTGTTAGTAAAAAGAACACATATGCAATGACACAGGTGGATCCATGTGTGGTCTCTGAAGAGAACACACATGCAATGACTCTGGTTGTTGTTAGTAAAAAGAGCACACATGCAATGACACTGGTGGATCCATGTGTGGATTGTGAAGAGAACACACATGCAATGACACTGGTGGATCCATATGTGGTATGTGAAAAGAACACACATGCAATGATTCTGGTTGTTGTTACTAAAAAGAACACACATGAAATGACACTGGTGGATCCATAGGTGGTATGTGAAAAGAACACACATTTCAATGACTCTGGTTGTTGTTACTAAAAAGAACACACATGCAATGACACTAGTGGATCCATATGTGGTATGTGAGAAGAACAATCATGAAATGACTCCCGTTGTTGTTAGTAAAAAGAACACACATGCAATGACACTGGTGGATCCATAGGTAGATTGTGAAAAGAGCACACATGCAATGACACTGGTGGATCCATATGTGGTATGTGAAAAGAACACACATGCAATGACTCCAGTTGTTGTTAGTGAAAAGAACATACATGCAATGACACTGGTGGATCCATGTGTGGTCTCTGAAGAGAACACGCATATCAATGACACTGGTGGATCCATATGTGGTATGTGAAAACAACACACATGCATTGACTCTGGTTGTTGTTACTAAGAAGAACACACATGCAATGACACTGGTGGATCCATAGGTGGTATGTGAAAAGAACAAACATTTCAATGACTCTGGTTGTTGTTAGTAAAAAGAACACACATGCAATGACACTGGTGGATCCATAGGTGGATTGTGAAAAGAGCACACATGCAGTGACACTGGTGGATCCATATGTGGTATGTGAAAAAAACACAAATGCAATGACTCCAGTTGTTGTTAGTGAAAAGAACATACATGCAATGACACTGGTGGTTCCATATGTGGTATGTGAAAAGAACACACATGCAATGATTCTGGTTGTTGTTACTAAAAAGAACACACATGGAATGACACTGGTGGATCCATAGGTGGTATGTGAAAAGAACACACATTTCAATAACTCTGGTTGTTGTTACTAAAAAGGACACACATGCAATGACACTGGTGGATCCATAGGTGGTATGTGAAAAGAACACACATTTCAATGACTCTGGTTGTTGTTACTAAAAAGAACACACATGCAATGACACCGGTGGATCCATAGGTGGATTGTGAAAAGAGCACACATGCAATGACACTGGTGGATCCATATGTGGTATGTGAAAAGAACACACATGCAATGACTCCAGTTGTTGTTAGTGAAAAGAACACACATGCAATGACACTGGTGGATCCATATGTGGTATGTGAAAATAACACACATGCAATGACTCCAGTTGTTGTTAGTGAAAAGAACATACATGCAATGACACTGGTGGATCCATGTGTGGTCTCTGAAGAGAACACACATTTCAATGACACTAGTGGATCCATATGTGGTATGTGAAAAGAACACACATTTCAATGACTCAGTTGTTGTTAGTAAAAAGAACACACATGCAATGACACTGGTGGATTGTGAAAAGAACACACATTTCAATGACTCTGGTTGTTGTTAGTAAAAAGAACACATATGCAATGACACTGGTGGATCCATGTGTGGTCTCTAAATAGAACACACATGCAATGACTCTGGTTGTTGTTAGTAAAAAGAGCACACATGCAATGACACTGGTGGATCCATGTGTGGATTGTGAAGAGAACACACATGCAATGACACTGGTGGATCCATATGTGGTATGTGAAAAGAACACACATGCAATGATTCTGGTTGTTGTTACTAAAAAGAACACACATGCAATGACACTGGTGAATCCATAGGTGGTATGTGAAAAGAACACACATTTCAATGACTCTGGTTGTTGTTACTAAAAAGAACACACATGCAATGACACTAGTGGATCCATATGTGGTATGTGAGAAGAACAATCATGAAATGACTCCCGTTGTTGTTAGTAAAAAGAACACACATGCAATGACACTGGTGGATCCATAGGTAGATTGTGAAAAGAGCACACATGCAATGACACTGGTGGATCCATATGTGGTATGTGAAAAGAACACACATGCAATGACTCCAGTTGTTGTTAGTGAAAAGAACATACATGCAATGACACTGGTGGATCCATGTGTGGTCTCTGAAGAGAACACACATATCAATGACACTGGTGGATCCATATGTGGTATGTGAAAACAACACACATGCATTGACTCTGGTTGTTGTTACTAAGAAGAACACACATGCAATGACACTGGTGGATCCGTAGGTGGTATGTGAAAAGAACAAACATTTCAATGACTCTGGTTGTTGTTAGTAAAAAGAACACACATGCAATGACACTGGTGGATCCATAGGTGGATTGTGAAAAGAGCACACATGCAGTGACACTAGTGGATCCATATGTGGTATGTGAAAAAAACACAAATGCAATGACTCCAGTTGTTGTTAGTGAAAAGAACATACATGCAATGACACTGGTGGTTCCATATGTGGTATGTGAAAAGAACACACATGCAATGATTCTGGTTGTTGTTACTAAAAAGAACACACATGGAATGACACTGGTGGATCCATAGGTGGTATGTGAAAAGAACACACATTTCAATAACTCTGGTTGTTGTTACTAAAAAGGACACACATGCAATGACACTGGTGGATCCATAGGTGGTATGTGAAAGGAACACACATTTCAATGACTCTGGTTGTTGTTACTAAAAAGAACACACATGCAATGACACTGGTGGATCCATAGGTGGATTGTGAAAAGAGCACACATGCAACGACACTGGTGGATCCATATGTGGTATGTGAAAAGAACACACATGCAATGACTCCAGTTGTTGTTAGTGAAAAGAACACACATGCAATGACACTGGTGGATCCATATGTGGTATGTGAAAAGAACACACATGCAATGACTCTGGTTGTTGTTATTGAAAAGAACACACAAGCTATGACACTGGTGGATCCATGTGAGGTCTCTAAAAAGAACACACATTTCAATGACACTAGTGGATCCATATGTGGTATGTGAAAAGAACACACATTTCAATGACTCAGTTGTTGTTAGTAAAAAGAACACACATGCAATGACACTGGTGGATTGTGAAAAGAACACACATTTCAATGACTCTGGTTGTTAGTAAAAAGAACACATATGCAATGACATCAGGATCCATGTGTGGTCTCTGAAGAGAACACACATGCAATGACTCTGGTTGTTGTTAGTAAAAAGAGCACACATGCAATGACACTGGTGGATCCATGTGTGGATTGTGAAGAGAACACACATGCAATGACACCGGTGGATCCATATGTGGTATGTGAAAAGAACACACATGCAATGATTCTGGTTGTTGTTACTAAAAAGAACACACATGAAATGACACTAGTGGATCCATAGGTGGTATGTGAAAAGAACACACATTTCAATGACTCTGGTTGTTGTTACTAAAAAGAACACACATGCAATGACACTAGTGGATCCATATGTGGTATGTGAGAAGAACAATCATGAAATGACTCCCGTTGTTGTTAGTAAAAAGAACAGACATGCAATGACACTGGTGGATCCATAGGTAGATTGTGAAAAGAGCACACATGCAATGACACTGGTGGATCCATATGTGGTATGTGAAAAGAACACACATGCAATGACTCCAGTTGTTGTTAGTGAAAAGAACATACATGCAATGACACTGGTGGATCCATGTGTGGTCTCTGAAGAGAACACACATATCAATGACACTGGTGGATCCATATGTGGTATGTGAAAACAACACACATGCATTGACTCTGGTTGTTGTTACTAAGAAGAACACACATGCAATGACACTGGTGGATCCATAGGTGGTATGTGAAAAGAACAAACATTTCAATGACTCTGGTTGTTGTTAGTAAAAAGAACACACATGCAATGACACTGGTGGATCCATAGGTGGATTGTGAAAAGAGCACACATGCAGTGACACTGGTGGATCCATATGTGGTATGTGAAAAAAGCACAAATGCAATGACTCCAGTTGTTGTTAGTGAAAAGAACATACATGCAATGACACTGGTGGTTCCATATGTGGTATGTGAAAAGAACACACATGCAATGATTCTAGTTGTTGTTACTAAAAAGAACACACATGGAATGACACTGGTGGATCCATAGGTGGTATGTGAAAAGAACACACATTTCAATAACTCTGGTTGTTGTTACTAAAAAGGACACACATGCAATGACACTGGTGGATCCATAGGTGGTATGTGAAAGGAACACACATTTCAATGACTCTGGTTGTTGTTACTAAAAAGAACACACATGCAATGACACTGGTGGATCCATAGGTGGATTGTGAAAAGAGCACACATGCAACGACACTGGTGGATCCATATGTGGTATGTGAAAAGAACACACATGCAATGACTCCAGTTGTTGTTGGTGAAAAGAACACACATGCAATGACACTGGTGGATCCATATGTGGTATGTGAAAAGAACACACATGCAATGACTCTGGTTGTTGTTATTGAAAAGAACACACAAGCTATGACACTGGTGGATCCATGTGAGGTCTCTAAAAAGAACACACATTTCAATGACACTAGTGGATCCATATGTGGTATGTGAAAAGAACACACATTTCAATGACTCAGTTGTTGTTAGTAAAAAGAACACACATGCAATGACACTGGTGGATTGTGAAAAGAACACACATTTCAATGACTCTGGTTGTTGTTAGTAAAAAGAACACATATGCAATGACACTGGTGGATCCATGTGTGGTCTCTGAAGAGAACACACATGCAATGACTCTGGTTGTTGTTAGTAAAAAGAGCACACATGCAATGACACTGGTGGATCCATGTGTGGATTGTGAAGAGAACAGACATGTGTAAGATCCCTCCTTATTAAAGGAAAAGATCCCTGTGATTGCAATGCTATTCCCTGGATCATTGCTAGCATCCACAGTTTAAGATGAAGTACACAGATACAAAGGTCGTTTATTACAGTCATTCCAGAGATTAAACATAGTCTTTTACAACTCATGGCCAAAGGCCTAGTACAAGAGTTTATGGAATATGTAAATAAACATAAGTCTTCATCTTCATGTGCCACAGGCAAGCATGTTGAGTGTAGACTCATGGCTCCTAATCATCATCAGAGTAACCTGCAACATCATAAGTTACAGCCACAGAGGGTCAATACTTTGGAATAGTATTGGCAAGTGATACCTTAGTATATATATTTAAGTGGACTATAAGGCTATATGCATTTGGCTGGTGGAGCTTAGGCTTGCATTGCTCAAAATAGATTTTTTCTTAACTTTTTGAAAACACTAAGTTTTTGCTTGACAAAGTCCATCCCAAGGTATCTACCAATCAGAGACTGAAGATCCACTCAGGGCATCTACCAATCAAAGACTGAAGATCCTTTAACCCTTGTTCACCCACAAGTTTTATTTAGAAATTGGAGTGATGAGATTCTTGAAGTTTCCATGTCTTGATGCTCAAATTGTCCTTTACTGTGGACATGGCTAAGTACTTAGGTTTTACACTCTGCAGAGGTGGTGCACTTTCCCCACAAGCCTTGGTTTCCCAAGACATGATCCCTCAAGAGCCTTTCCTTAGTCAAATGGACGCGCTCCAACCTATCAACCCATCTACCACCCACGTCAAGAGACTAAGTTCCAGATCCTAAGATCATGGCAGAGCCCATATTACCAAGTGGTTGCACTTGAAGCTTCTCAACATTTGACAACTCAAATCTCTTTGTTCCTGGGTGGCCATCCACAAGTGAGATACACAAGGTTCACCAGTACTTCGGCCTTGTGTAACCACTCAACATAACCCAATCTTTCCATTCCACCGGTGATTCATTAACTTAGTTGTTTTGTTAAATAAAAACAAGTCCTTAGACTTAGAATATTTTTCCATAGTGTGAATATATAAACCACCCTTGTTTTCTAGTAGCTAGGCTAGGCATGATAGTAATAGGAATCTTGACTTAGGTAATTCTCACTAAGGTTTTACCTAATAGGTTTTCCCAAAGCTTAGCTTGTACTTAGCAAAAATTCATGCAAGTCCTATACTTAGAAAAATAATACTAATGCATATATAAAATATAGGAATGGAATATTCATGATGATATCACTTGCCTTGGTAGTGTGGAGAGTAGCACTCGTCACAATCACAATCACTAGCAAAATCTACACACAAAGTTGTAGCACACAATTACACACAAATATATACAAACAAGAAATAGTATGAATGCATGCATGCATGAATCTACCAAGTGATGATTTTTGGAAAACTCAACCAAGCAAGTGCATGAATACAGAAACTAAACAAGTCACAAAATAGCCAAGACAACTTATATAACCCTAAAACAAAATACTAAACTAAATCTATACTCAAAATGGCCTCAAACAAGTCTCTGCAATTTTAGCACATCTAATGGTTACTATATGCTAAACAAACAGGATAGGCAGAAAGGTCTTGTTTTTCTGAATCCAACGGTATAAAGTTTGCAAAAATCCAACGTGGCATTCAAAAGATATAGGCATTTGAATTTGGATCAAATTTCTGGTTTTAAATTCTATTCTCAGATCTAACCTATCCACGCGTCTTATTCTTATTCGCCCGTACCGGTTCGCGCTGGATCGAGCTCCACAGCCGTAGGATCTAAAGGGGCAGGCGGCTCAGATCGCGTCTGCCGGGTTTAAGTGATCTATCGTAGGCATTCGATCCAGATCTAACGGCTGCTTGCTGAGTCACAGATGGGCGGTATTGCGTACTACCGGCGCGAAATCGGTCAATGGCGTTACCGATGATCTGAGTAAGGAAGATCGAGGAGTAGCTCACCGGGCTCGGAGGTCACGGCAAGCTCGTCGTACTGCGGTTGGTCAAGGCGCTCTGTCACGGCCGCGATTCCTCACCGGAGTTCATGCGGCGTCGTCGTCGGGTGCTCGTCGGGGGCGTCGGTATGGATCACCCAAAACCGTCGAGACACGGTTAGGTTCACGAGGTCAAGCGGTAGTGAGCATGAACTAGGAGGCGCTTGGCGGTCTGGACTTACCACTAGAGCTCGTCGGAGTTGATGTCGCCGTCGGTGCTTTCGCGGTGTCAAGTGGAACCGGCGACTGGGGCGATCTGAGGACAGACTAGCGAGGTCGATGATGCGCAAGGATTCACCGAGCAGGATAGCAAACGAGAGGCGAGAGGGAACAGGCTCACCGGAATCGATCGCGGAGAGGTTACATCATGGCGGTGCAAAGCTGATTGAGGCGACTGGTGCGGAGTGGCGAGGTGTCTGGGGAAAAAGATCGTGGAGCGAGAGAGGATCTTATAGCCGGGAATCGACGAAGCGCCGGGTTTAAAGCCCATTACGCCGCCATTACGGCCTTCATCGCAGCGGCGGCGTGGTCGCAGGCTGTGATGCTGGGAAGACGAGGCGACGTGGACCGGCCCGTTCGTCGCCGAGGTCTGTGTGCGGTGGGTCTGCTGTCGGACTCAAGGCGTCTTGGCGTGAGAGAAGAAAAGAAGATCCCGGTGGGCTTCTTTGGGCTGGATCTCTTCTTGGGCGATCCGCCGCCTTCTTTTCTTTTCCTTAGCCTTTTTCTTTTCTAATTTCATTTTCTGGAATGAATTTGATATGAATTCAAATTCTTTTGAATTCAAACTTCTTTGGGGATTTTTGCAGGGTTCTTGTGGGTTCAAATGCAGTCAAATAACCATGTGGTCACCTTGCAAGGCTTGGTCAAGCTTGGGTCTTTGAAATAAACAGAGACTTTGTCTCTTTGCAATTATTTGGAATAGGGTTTAGAAAATATTTCTAAATTGGAAATCTTGGGTTTTAAAAGCTACTCCTAATCTTTCCAACCATGGAGGCAAGCAAACAAGTACCTAAGCAATCAAATCTCAAAGGGTGATGGCCAATTGAGATAAAATGCCCACATGAAATCATAGCTGAAACTTCTGTCTCCAAATGATTTTTGAGAAAAACCCTATATGAATGAATGATGCAAGAATGAAATGAATGAGTTTTTGAAACATGATTTTTGGGATGTTACAAATCTAACACCCTTAAAATGAATCTAGCCTCGAGATTGGATTATCTAGCAAATAGGTGAGGGTGGTCTTTTCGAAGATCATCTTCTCTTTCCCATGTTGCTTCTTCTTCGGAATGATGATTCCATTGTACTTTACAAAACTTGATAGTCTTTGTTCTTGTGACTCTTTCTGTGGTTTCAAGAATCTTGACAGGCTTTTCTTCATAGGTGAGATCACTTTCTAGTTGAACTTCTTCCAAAGATATGGTATCTTTCAAAGATGTTTCTTCCATTTCTGGGTGACATTTCTTGAGCTGGCTCACATGAAAAACATTATGGACTGCTAGTAAAGATCTTTGGCGATTCGATTTCATATCTGACTTCTCCCTTGCGACTTAAAATGTTGAATGGTCCCACATATCTTGGTGCTAACTTTCCTTTGACTCCAAATCTTTTTACTCCACGAAGTGGTGATACTCTAAGATAAGCTCTATCCCCAACTTCGTAAGTGACTTCTCTACGCTTAGCATCTGCGTAGCTTTTCTGTCGAGACTGTGCTATCTTCAATCTGTCTCTAACCAATTTGACCTTTTCTTCGGCGTCTTTGATAAGGTCTGGTCCAAACAAACTTCTTTCTCCCACACCATTCCATAGCAATGGGGTGGTACACTTCCTTCCGTATAGAAACTCAAATGGTGCCATCCCAATACTAGATTGGTGACTGTTGTTGTAAGAAAACTCTGCGTAAGGCAGACTTTCATCCCAACTTGCTCCATAGTCTAGGGCACATGCCCTCAACATGTCTTCAAGAATTTGATTAGTCCTTTCTGTTTGTCCATCAGTTTGAGGATGAAAGCGTGCTGAATTCCAACCTCGTTCCTAGAGATTCATGAAGCTGTCTCCAAAAGTGAGAAGTGAACTGAGTTCCTCTATCAGACACAATACTCTTAGGTACACCGTGAAGGCATACAATTCTGCTCATGTAGATTTTGGCTAACTTTGCACTGGTATAAGTTGTCTTTACGGGTATAAAATGAGCCACTTTAGTTAGGCGATCTACTATTACCCATATGGAATCATACCCTGACCTGGTCCTTGGTAATCCAGTAATGAAATCCATACCGATATTTTCCCACTTCCACTCAGGAATAGGCATTGGTTGAAGCAAACCTGCTGGTTTCTGATGCTCCGCTTTCACTCTACTACACGTCACACAAGGCAATGTGTTCGATGTCCCTTTTAAGATTGTTCCACCAAAATCTTTCTTTCATATCCATATACATTTTGGTGTTTCCAGGTGAATAGAATACGGAGAGTTATGGGCTTCTTGTAAAATCAGTTTCGCATTTCCATTTTGTGGAACACAAATACGTTTCTCGTGCCATAAAGTACCTTGTTCGTCCATATGGAAACTTTTAGCTTTCCCTTGGCTAATCCTTTCCTTAATCTCTTCGATTTCTTTATCCGTCTTTTGGGCTTCTTTAATCTTATCCAACAGAGTGGGTTGAATATCCAAAGACATGAGATGTCCTTCCGGCACAATCTCCAACCTGAGTTCCTTGAATTGCTTACACAAGTCATCTGGCAATTCACCTTTGGTAAGACCATTTACAATCGCTTTACGACTTAGAGCATCTGCTACTACATTTGCTTTACCGGGGTGGTATTGCAAATTCAAGTCATAATCCTTGATAAGCTCTAGCCATCTTCTTTGTCTCATATTGATTTCCTTCTGGGTGAAGATATATTTCAAGCTTTTATGATCGGTGAATACTTCACAACGTTTTCCCAAAAGGTAATGTCTCCATGTTTTGAGTGCATGGACAACAGCGGCTAACTCTAAATCATGAGTAGGATAATTTACTTCATGAGTTTTGAGTTGTCTCGAGGCATAAGCCACAACTTTTCCGCCTTGCATAAGTACGGCTCCTAATCCTTGATGCGAAGCATCACAATACACTTGGAAATCCTTTTCCAAATCTGGTAGGCACAGAACTGGTGCTGACACAAGTCTCTTCTTTAATTCTTGAAAGCTGAGTTCACATCCTTCAGACCAAGCAAATTTCTTATCTTTCTTTAACAATTCCGTCATTGGTTTAGCAACCTTAGAAAAATTTTCAATGAACCTTCTGTAGTAACCTGCTAACCCAAGGAAACTACGTACCTCTTTTACATTCTTAGGAGATTCCCATTCTGTTACGGCTGAAACCTTAGCAGGATCAACTGCTACACCATCCTTCGTCATAACATGACCAAGAAATCCAACTTCCTCTAACCAAAACTCACACTTGCTGAATTTGGCATAAAGTTTATGTTCCCTTAGTTTCTCAAGTATCAAGCGTAGATGTCTTTCATGTTCTTCCTTGCTCTTGGAGTAGACTAAGATGTCATCGATGAAAACGACAACAAACTTGTCGAGAAATTCCATGAACACTTTGTTCATCATATTCATGAAGTATCTTTGGGCGTTGGTTAATCCAAAAGGCATCACAGTGTACTCATACAATCCATACCTCGTGGTAAATGCTGTTTTAGGTATGTCTTGCTCTCTTATCTTGAGTTGAAAATAACCTGACCGAAGGTCAATCTTTGAGAACACACAAGCTCCTTCTAGCTTATCAAACAAGTCATTGATTCTTGGCAAAGGATATTTGTTCTTGATGGTTACCTCATTGAGAGAACGGTAATCTATGCATAGTCTTTGAGTTCTATCTCTCTTTTCTACGAACAAAACTGGAGCTCCCCAAGATGAAGAACTTGGCTGGATGAATCCTTTCTGCAATTGTTCTCCAAGTTGTTTCTTGAGTTCCTTAAGTTCGTCAACTGACATTTTATAAGGTCTCTTTGCTCTTGGCCCAGATCCTGGTACCAATTCTATTATAAACTCCACATCTCTATCTGGTGGCATTCCTAGTAACTCTTCCGGGAACACATCCGGATACTCACACACAATTGGCACACTGTCCATGCTAACCCCCTTAAGAGAATTCAGCTTACTCCCTTTAGATTTAAAATTGGACTTAAATGTTATCCTCTTACCTGCAGGGGTTATGAGTGAAATTGTGCGATTTGCACAATCTAGTACTCCCTCATACTTAGCCATCCAATCCATTCCCAAAATTACATCCAATCCTTTGGAATTTAGGATTATTAGGTTTACTGGAAACTTATGTTTTCCGATCTCTATGACTAGATCCCGGCATCCAAGACTCACTATCATATCCCCTCCCGGAGAGCTAACTTTTATCGGACACCCTATGTTTTTAGATGCAAACCCATTTCTTTCGACAAATGCTTTAGATATGAATGAATGAGATGCACCAGTGTCAAAGAGTACAAATGCTGAGATGGAATTGAGTCTGAACTTACCAAAGCGGCATCGTGTTCTTCATAGACTTCCTCCACATTGATGTGGTTGACCTGTCCTTTCTGAAAAGGATTGGGTTTGTTAGGTCCTTCAACGTTCTTCTCGGGCACTCATTAGCATAATGCCCCACTTCTTGCATTTGAAGCATTCAACTTTGTTGTCCTTCTTAGGTTGACTTCCACTTCCACTTCCACTATGGTGGCTCTTATATCCACTCTTGTGGTTCTTGTACTTATCATTGTCATGGTGCGATGATGCTTGTTGTCATGACGGTTGTGGTTGTGGTGCTTGTTAAACTTCCCATGCTTGTGGGATCCTGGTGACACTATCATCATAGTGAGATCGTTTGTAATCTGATCCGAGCTATGCTTGTCTGAGTGTTTCCTCTTTCTACTCTCAACTTGCTTCATTTGATTCTCCACAATAACAGCCTTGTCACCACGGTGATAAGTTGGAACATATGCCACATACATGGATTTAGCTCATCATTCAAGCCTTCTAGAAACTTTTCCTTCCTTTTGGCATCGATGTCAACCTCATCGGTGCATAGCGCAGATTGTTGAACTCTTCGATGTATTCAGCCACTGTGGTACGCTTTTCAGGTTGTGAAATTCCTTCTTTTCAGGCTCATCATACCGTGAGATATGAGTGGTCTGAAATCCATCTTCAAAGATAGCCCAAGTTACCTCATCAATAGGCGTGGTAATCGAAGTTGTCCCACCATGTCGCGGCTGGTCCTTCCAACAGATGTCTTTAAACTGACCTTTTCAGCATCTGTGCATCCTACGGTCACTAAGTCTTTGTTCACAGAACGTAGCCAATCATTGGCCACCATGGGATCAGTCGTTCCTGAAAACTTAGCTGGCCTCAGACGCAGAAATCTGGTGAGCATATCAAAACACGGAGGGTTGTTGTTGTTGTTATTGTTGTTGGGGTTGTTGTTGTTGTTGTTCAGTTACGGATGAACATCGTCATCATTTGCATAAGCTGTGTTTGCGCATTCATCATTTGTTGCATTTCGTGGTAATGTTGGGGTTGGGGTTGGTGTTTGCTGACGGGAGGCATCGTGGTTTATTCATATAGAGATAAGAATGAGATACCCTTACATGATTTATGCACAATACATTACACAAGCAAACACATAGCAAGAAACACTAGGATATAAGCTAAACAACAAGATACAAACACACAAGCGGCAAGCCATCCACATGTCGGATGGTCCAACAATAAGTTCATAAATAACAAGTGCGGTAAATAAAGATAACTGAGTAGTCAAATCTACTGTCGGCATCAATCTCCTCCTCGACAAAGGTAAGACCTGCGTTCTCCATTGCGGTCTTGTTCTCCTCGATGGTAGTGGTCAAAGAGTCGATCTTGGCCTTGAGAGCCCTCTTCCGGGCAAGCCTCTCAATCCTTTGTCTGCTTTGCTCTAACTCAAGTCCTTGGA
Source organism: Avena insularis (assembly GCA_023614405.1). Taxonomy (NCBI): domain Eukaryota; kingdom Viridiplantae; phylum Streptophyta; class Magnoliopsida; order Poales; family Poaceae; genus Avena; species Avena insularis. The sequence goes on from JAJUPC010000435.1 coordinate 210,614, forward strand.
CTGCAGTTCCTCGGTCATATCACGAATCCTCTTGTTCCTATCTGGACACGCTTCTCTTGACTCTTGAACTTACGGTCTTGGGTCTCGAACTTCGTCTCCATCTCCTTGACTATCTCTCGTCTGCTGCCAAGAGCTTGTCCTTCTCATGGCTGCACTGGAGCTTCGTCATTACTAAGCATGACGTTGGTCCTATCGGTATCCACGTGCCTAATAAGAGTCTCTAAGTCACGGAGGTGCAGGCGTATCGGCTCACTGTGACCTCGAGTCGTCCTCAAAGTAAATGGACTCTCCGTCATCATCACGCCTTCCGAAAGCGTGGAAGTGAGTGCCTCTAACCTGTCGGGAGTGACGTACTAACAGTCGTCCTATCAGATCCTGCATGACAACCTCCATGCCTCTCTCCTGTCATCGTGCATAAGCTTGAAGGCGATGGCCTCCGTAAGGCTCTGCTGGCGTCACGGCTGGTTCACCTTGAAGCCCCAAAGGTCCTTCCTCTCAAACTTGGTGAGTGGGTGCACCGTAATGATAGGAAGAGGAGATCGAGTAAAGTAGTAAGCTCTACGATCGAGGACCAAAAGCAGGTAACTGGAACTCCTCAACAGTCTTGATGGCAATAGGCATCTATTTAAGATTGAAAAAGTTAGAACAACACCATTTAAGATAAACAAGACAAACATTCAAACACATTCTTGAGACACATAAATCATACAAGTCATGCATACAAGAATCCATTTCTTCAACCAAGGTTCAAACTTATTTAAGGTATCATTTTGGAAAATAAGGTGATAGGTGGTGGTCCAACTAACGAAGTGCGCTTACAATCCTATCTCATTGGATCTGGTGGCTAGCACAATGTTCCTAGTGGCAATCACCCTATCTTGTTCACATGCTTCTATCACTAAGTCTATAATATCTCCTCTTAAGGATTGGTTGGTGACTTCCAACTCTTGGGTATGTTCCTTCTCTTTCTCTAAGTCTTTTTGGAGGTTGAGCATCCTGCACTTGACTCTAGCACTGAGTTCTTTGATAGTCTTCCAAGCTGCTTCTTTTGCTGACTCAAAGAATGTGGTGTGCATAAAAGTGTTGGTGTACATGCGAAGCCTTTTTCTTTGTGGTTGTCTTCCTTGTTCTTGTACAAGTGAAGTTGCACCCACCAATACTCCTCCATCCTCCATCCTGGAAAGCCCTTGTACATAGCTGCACCATGTACTCCCATGGTTTCCATGAGGTCCTTGAGAATCTTGGGAAACTCAGTCTCACACTCCAAGGTCATGGTCATGAGTGGTCCTTTCTTCACGGCTTCGTTGACGGAGTTCATCTACAAATAGAGATGAGAAGGAGAAGATTAGAAAAGTTTACGAGAAGAATAGACAAGTGTAGAAGAAGTAAAAAATTTCCTTAGTGGTTTCCAATCCTAGGGTCATAATCCTACAGGCAACACAGTGCTCTGATACCATCTGTAAGATCCCTCCTTATTAAAGGAAAAGATCCCTGTGATTGCAATGCTAGTCCCTGGATCATTGCTAGCATCCACAGTTTAAGATGAAGTACCACAGATACAAAGGTCGTTTATTACAGTCATTCGGAGATAAAACATAGTCTTTTACAACTCATGGCCAAAGGCCTAGTACAAGAGTTTATGGAATATGTAAATAAACATAAGTCTTCATCTTCATGTGCCACAGGCAAGCATGTTGAGTGTAGACTCATGACTCCTAATCATCATCAGAGTAACCTGCAACATCATAAGTTACAGCCACAGAGGGTCAATACTTTGGAATAGTATTGGCAAGTGATACCTTAGTATATATATTTAAGTGGACTATAAGGCTATATGCATTTGGCTGGTGGAGCTTAGGCTTGCATTGCTCAAAATAGATTTTTCCTTAACTTTTTGAAAACACTAAGTTTTTGCTTGACAAAGTCCATCCCAAGGTATCTACCAATCAGAGACTGAAGATCCACTCAGGGCATCTACCAATCAAAGACTGAAGATCCTTTAACCCTTGTTCACCCACAAGTTTTATTTAGAAATTGGAGTGATGAGATTCTTGAAGTTTCCATGTCTTGATGCTCAAATTGTCCTTTACCAGGGACATGGCTAAGTACTTAGGTTTTACACTCTGCAGAGGTGGTGCACTTTCCCCACAAGCCTTGGTTTCCCAAGACATGATCCTTCAGTAGCCTTTCCTTAGTCAAATGGGACGCTCCAACCTATCAACCCATCTACCACCCACTGTCCAAGAGACTAAGTTCCAGCATCCTAAGATCATGGCAGAGCCCATATTACCATGTGGTTGCACTTGAAGCTTCTCAACATTTGACAACTCAAATCTCTTTGTTCCTGGGTGGCCATCCACAAGTGAGATACACAAGGTTCACAGTACCCTGGCCTTGTGTAACCACTCAACATAACCCAATCTTTCCATTCCACCCAGGTGATTCATTAACTTAGTTGTTTTGTTAAATAAAAACAAGTCCTTAGACTTAGAATATTTTTCCATAGTGTGAATATATAAACCACCCTTGTTTTCTAGTAGCTAGGCTAGGCATGATAGTAATAGGAATCTTGACTTAGGTAATTCTCACTAAGGTTTTACCTAATAGGTTTTCCCAAAGCTTAGCTTGTACTTAGCAAAAATTCATGCAAGTCCTATACTTAGAAAAATAATACTAATGCATATATAAAATATAGGAATGGAATATTCATGATGATATCACTTGCCTTGGTAGTGTGGAGAGTAGCACTCTTCACAATCACAATCACTAGCAAAATCTACACACAAAGTTGTAGCACACAATTACACACAAATATATACAAACAAGAAATAGTATGAATGCATGCATGCATGAATCTACCAAGTGATGATTTTTGGAAAACTCAACCAAGCAAGTGCATGAATACAGAAACTAAACAAGTCACAAAATAGCCAAGACAACTTATATAACCCTAAAACAAAATACTAAACTAAATCTATACTCAAAATGGCCTCAAACAAGTCTCTGCAATTTTAGCACATCTAATGGTTACTATATGCTAAACAAACAGGATAGGCAGAAAGGTCTTGTTTTTCTGAATCCAACGGTATAAAGTTTGCAAAAATCCGTGGCATTCAAAAGATATAGGCATTTGAATTTGGATCAAATTTACGGTTTTAAATTCTATTCTCAGATCTAACCTATCCACGCGTCTTATTCTTATTCGCCTGCACGGTTCGCTGGATCGAGCTCCACAGCCGTAGGATCTAAAGGGCAGGTGCGGCTCAGATCGCGTATCGCCGGGTTTAAGTGATCTATCGTGGCGTTCGATCCAGATCTAACGGTTGCTGATCACAGATGGCGGCGCTTTGCGGTGGTTACCGGCGGCGAACCGTCGGTCAATGAGCGTTACGATGATGCAGAGAGTAAGGAAGATCGAGGAGTAGCTCACCGGGCTCAGGAGGTCACGCGAAGCTTCGTCGTACTGCGGTTGGTCAAGGGCGCTCATTGCACGCGATTCCTCACCGGAGTTCGCGGCGTCGGGTGCGTCGGGTGGTCGTCGGGACGTCATGGATCACCCAAGGCAAGTCGAGGACACGGTTAGGTTCACAGTGGTCAAGGCGAAGTAGTGAGCATGAACTAGAGGCGGGCGATCTGGACTTACCACTAGAGCTCGTCGGAGTTGATGTCGCGTCGGTGCTCGCGGTGTCAAGTGGAACCGGCGACACTGGCGTCTGAGACAGACTAGCGAGGTCGATGATGCGCAAGGATTCACCGGCAGGATAGCAAGAACGAGAGGCGAGGGAACACTGGGCTCACGGAATCGATCGCCGGAGAGGTTCTGTCATGGCGGTGCAAAGCTGATTGAGGGCAACTGGTGGCGGAGTGAGCGAGGTGTCTGGGGAAAAAGATCGTGGAAGCGAGAGGATCTTATAGCCGGGAATCGACAGAAACGCTGGGTTTAAAGCCCATTTCGCGCCGCCATTACCGGCCTTCACTGGCGGCGACGTGGTCGCAGGCGATCTGGGAAGACGAGGCGGCGTGGACCGGCCCGCTTAAATGGTGCGCGGTGTGTGGGTGAGAGAAGAAAAAGAAGATCCCGGGTGGGCTTGCTGGGCTGGATCTGCTGCTGGGCCAGATTCTGGCCGCTCGGCCCTTTTCTTTTCCTTAGCCTTTTTCTTTTTCTAATTTCATTTTCTGGAATGAATTTGATATGAATTCAAATTCTTTTGAATTCAAACTTCTTTGGGGATTTTTGCAGGGTTCTTGTGGGTTCAAATGCAGTCAAATAACCATGTGGTCACCTTGCAAGGCTTGGTCAAGCTTGGGTCTTTGAAATAAACAGAGACTTTGTCTCTTTGCAATTATTTGGAATAGGGTTTAGAAAATATTTCTAAATTGGAAATCTTGGGTTTTAAAAGCTACTCCTAATCTTTCCAACCATGGAGGCAAGCAAACAAGTACCTAAGCATTCAAATCTCAAAGGGTGATGGCCAATTGAGATAAAATGCCCACATGAAATCATAGCTCAAACTTCTGTCTCCAAATGATTTTTGAGAAAAACCCTATATGAATGAATGATGCAAGAATGAAATGAATGAGTTTTTGAAACATGATTTTTGGGATGTTACAAATCTAACCCCCTTAAAATGAATCTCGCCCTCGAGATTCGGATTGGCTAGCAAATAGGTGAGGGTGGTCTTTTCGAAGATCATCTTCTCTTTCCCATGTTGCTTCTTCTTCGGAATGATGATTCCATTGTACTTTACAAAACTTGATAGTCTTTGTTCTTGTGACTCTTTCTGTGGTTTCAAGAATCTTGACAGGCTTTTCTTCATAGGTGAGATCACTTTCTAGTTGAACTTCTTCCAAAGATATGGTATCTTTCAAAGATGTTTCTTCCATTTCTGGGTGACATTTCTTGAGCTGGCTCACATGAAAAACATTATGGACTGCTAGTAAAGATCTTGCGATTCGATTTCATATGCAGCTTCTCCTTGCGACTTAAAATGTTGAATGGTCCCACATATCTTGGTGCTAACTTTCCTTTGACTCCAAATCTTTTTACTCACGGTGGTGATACTCTAAGATAAGCTCTATCCCAACCGTAAGTGACTTCTCTCGCTTAGCATCTGCGTTAGCTTTTCTGTCGAGACTGTGCTATCTTCAATCTGTCTCTAACCAATTTGACCTTTTCTTCGGCGTCTTTGATAAGGTCTGGTCCAAACAAACTTCTTTCTCCCACACCATTCCATAGCAATGGGGTGGTACACTTCCTTCCGTATAGAAACTCAAATGGTGCCATCCCAATACTAGATTGGTGACTGTTGTTGTAAGAAAACTCTGCGTAAGGCAGACTTTCATCCCAACTTGCTCCATAGTCTAGGGCACATGCCCTCAACATGTCTTCAAGAATTTGATTAGTCCTTTCTGTTTGTCCATCAGTTTGAGGATGAAAAGCAGTGCTGAATTCCAACCTCGTTCCTAGAGATTCATGAAGCTGTCTCCAAAAGTGAGAAGTGAACTGAGTTCCTCTATCAGACACAATACTCTTAGGTACACCGTGAAGGCATACAATTCTGCTCATGTAGATTTTGGCTAACTTTGCACTGGTATAAGTTGTCTTTACGGGTATAAAATGACACACATGCAATGACACTGGTGGATCCATATGTGGTATGTGAAAAGAACACACATGCAATGATTCTGGTTGTTGTTACTAAAAAGAACACACATGCAATGAAACTGGTGATCCATAGGTGGTATGTGAAAAGAACACACATTTCAATGACTCTGGTTGTTGTTACTAAAAAGAACACACATGCAATGATACTAGTGGATCCATATGTGGTATGTGAGAAGAACAGTCATGAAATGACTCCCGTTGTTGTTAGTAAAAAGAACACACATGCAATGACACTGGTGGATCCATAGGTAGATTGTGAAAAGAGCACACATGCAATGACACTGGTGGATCCATATGTGGTATGTGAAAAGAACACACATGCAATGACTCCAGTTGTTGTTAGTGAAAAGAACATACATGCAATGACACTGGTGGATCCATGTGTGGTCTCTGAAGATAACACACATATCAATGACACTGGTGGATCCATATGTGGTATGTGAAAACAACACACATGCAATGACTCTGGTTGTTGTTACTAAGAAGAACACACATGCAATGACACTGGTGGATCCATAGGTGGTATGTGAAAAGAACACACATTTCAATGACTCTGGTTGTTGTTAGTAAAAAGAACACACATGCAATGACACTGGTGGATCCATAGGTGGATTGTGAAAAGAGCACACATGCAGTGACACTGGTTGATCCATATGTGGTATGTGAAAAAAACACAAATGCAATGACTCCAGTTGTTGTTAGTGAAAAGAACATACATGCAATGACACTGGTGGTTCCATATGTGGTATGTGAAAAGAACACACATGCAATGATTCTGGTTGTTGTTACTAAAAAGAACACACATGCAATGACACGGATGGATCCATAGGTGATATGTGAAAAGAACACACATTTCAATAACTCTGGTTGTTGTTACTAAAAAGGACACACATGCAATGACACTGGTGGATCCATAGGTGGTATGTGAAAAGAACACACATTTCAATGACTCTGGTTGTTGTTACTAAAAAGAACACACATGCAATGACACTGGTGGATCCATAGGTGGATTGTGAAAAGAGCACACATGCAAAGACACTGGTGGATCCATATGTGGTATGTGAAAAGAACACACATGCAATGACTCCAATTGTTGTTAGTGAAAAGAACACACATGCAATGACACTGGTGGATCCATATGTGGTATGTGAAAAGAACACACATGCAATGACTCTAGTTGTTGTTATTGAAAAGAACACACAAGCTATGACACTGGTGGATCCATGTGAGGTCTCTAAAAAGAACACACATTTCAATGACACTAGTGGATCCATATGTGGTATGTGAAAAGATCACACATTTCAATGACTCAGTTGTTGTTAGTAAAAAGAACACACATGCAATGACACTGGTGGATTGTGAAAAGAAAACACATTTCAATGACTCTGGTTGTTGTTAGTAAAAAGAACACATATGCAATGACACTGGTGGATCCATGTGTGGTCTCTGAAGAGAACACACATGCAATGACTCTGGTTGTTGTTAGTAAAAAGAGCACACATGCAATGACACTGGTGGATCCATGTGTGGATTGTGAAGAGAACACACTTGCAATGACACTGGTGGATCCATATGTGGTATGTGAAAAGAACACACATGCAATGATTCTGGTTGTTGTTACTAAAAAGAACACACATGCAATGACACTGGTGGATCCATAGGTGGTATGTGAAAAGAACACACATTTCAATGACTCTGGTTGTTGTTACTAAAAAGAACACACATGCAATGACACTAGTGGATCCATATGTGGTATGTGAGAAGAACAGTCATGAAATGACTCCCGTTGTTGTTAGTAAAAAGAACACACATGCAATGACACTGGTGGATCCATAGGTAGATTCTGAAAAGAGCACACATGCAATGACACTGGTGGATCCATATGTGGTATGTGAAAAGAACACACATGCAATGACTCTAGTTGTTGTTAGTGAAAAGAACATACATGCAATGACACTGGTGGAGCCATGTGTGGTCTCTGAAGAGAACACACATATCAATGACACTGGTGGATCCATATGTGCTATGTGAAAACAACACACATGCAATGACTCTGGTTGTTGTTACTAAGAAGAACACACGTGCAATGACACTGGTGGATCCATAGGTGGTATGTGAAAAGAACACACATTTCAATGACTCTGGTTGTTGTTAGTAAAAAGAACACACATGCAATGACACTGGTGGATCCATAGGTGGATTGTGAAAAGAGCACACATGCAGTGACACTGGTGGATCCATATGTGGTATGTGAAAAAAACACAAATGCAATGACTCCAGTTGTTGTTAGTGAAAAGAACATACATGCAATGACACTGGTGGTTCCATATGTGGTATGTGAAAAGAACACACATGCAATGATTCTGGTTATTATTACTAAAAAGAACACACATGCAATGACACTGGTGGATCCATAGGTGGTATGTGAAAAGAACACACATTTCAATAACTCTGGTTGTTGTTACTAAAAAGGACACACATGCAATGACACTGGTGGATCCATAGGTGGTATGTGAAAAGAACACACATTTCAATGACTCTGGTTGTTGTTACTAAAAAGAACACACATGCAATGACACTGGTGGATCCATAGGTGGATTGTGAAATGAGCACACATGCAATGGCACTGGTGGATCCATATGTGGTATGTGAAAAGAACACACATGCAATGACTCTAGTTGTTGTTAGTGAAAAGAACACACATGCAATGACACTGGTGGATCCATATGTGGTATGTGAAAAGAACACACATGCAATGACTCTGGTTGTTGTTATTGAAAAGAACACACAAGCTATGACACTGGTGGATCCATGTGAGGTCTCTAAAAAGAACACACATTTCAATGACACTAGTGGATCCATATGTGGTATGTGAAAAGAACACACATTTCAATGACTCAGTTGTTGTTAGTAAAAAGAACACACATGCAATGACACTGGTGGATTGTGAAAAGAACACACATTTCGATGAATCTGGTTGTTGTTAGTAAAAAGAACACATATGCAATGACACTGGTGGATCCATGTGTGATCTCTGAAGAGAACACACATGCAATGACTCTGGTTGTTGTTAGTAAAAAGAGCACACATGCAATGACACTGGTGGATCCATGTGTGGATTGTGAAGAGAACACACATGCAATGACACTGGTGGATCCATATGTGGTATGTGAAAAGAACACACATGCAATGATTCTGGTTGTTGTTACTAAAAAGAACACACATGCAATGACACTGGTGGATCCATAGGTGGTATGTGAAAAGAACACACATTTCAATGACTCTGGTTGTTGTTACTAAAAAGAACACACATGCAATTACACTAGTGGATCCATATGTGGTATGTGAGAAGAATAGTCATGAAATGACTCCCGTTGTTGTTAGTAAAAAGAACACACATGCAATGACACTGGTGAATCCGTAGGTAGATTGTGAAAAGAGCACACATGCAATGACACTGGTGGATCCATATGTGGTATGTGAAAAGAACACACATGCAATGACTCTAGTTGTTGTTAGTGAAAAGAACATACATGCAATGACACTGGTGGATCCATGTGTGGTCTCTGAAGAGAACACACATATCAATGACACTGGTGGATCCATATGTGGTATGTGAAAACAACACACATGCAATGACTCTGGTTGTTGTTACTAAGAAGAACACACATGCAATGACACTGGTGGATCGATAGGTGGTATGTGAAAACAACACACATTTCAATGACTCTGGTTGTTGTTACTAAAAAGAACACACATGCAATGACACTGGTGGATCCATAGGTGGTATGTGAAAAGAACACACATTTCAATGACTCAGTTGTTGTTACTAAAAAGAACACACATGCAATGACACTGGTGGATCCAAAGGTGGATTGTGAAAAGAACACACATTTCAATGACTCTGGTTGTTGTTAGTAAAAAGAACACATATCCAATGACACTGGTGGATCCATGTGTGGTATCTGAAGAGAACACACATGCAATGACTCTGGTTGTTGTTAGTAAAAAGAGCACACATGCAATGACACTGGTGGATCCATGTGTGGATTGTGAAGAGAACACACATGCAATGACACTGGTGGATCCATATGTGGTATGTGAGAAGAAAAGACATGAAATGATTCCAGTTGTTGATAGTAAAAAGAACACACATGCAATGACACAGGTGGATCCATAGGTGGATTGTGAAAAAAGCACACATGCAATGACACTTGTGGATCCATATGTGGTATGTGAAAAGAACACACATGCAGTGACTCCAGTTGTTGTTAGTGATAAGAACATACTCCCTCCGTCCAAAAATAAGTGACTTGATATTGTCTACATTCGCATGTATCTATATACTAAAACGTGTCTAGATACATCTGAATCTAGAAAAACCCTTGTCACTTATTTTGGGATGGAGGGAGTACATGCAATGACACTAGTGGATCCAAGTGTTGTCTCTGAAGAGAACACACATTTCAATGACACTGGTGGATCCATATGTGGTATGTGAAAAGAACACACATGAAATGACTCTGGTTGTTGTTACTAAAAAAACACACATGCAGGGACACTGGTGGATCCATAGGTGGTATGTGAAAAGAACACACATTTCAATGACTCTGGTTGTTGTTAGTAAAAAAAAACACATGCAATGACACTGGTGGATCCATAGGTGGATTGTGAACGAGCACACATGCAATGACACTGGTGGATCCATATGTGGTATGTGAAAAGAACACAAATGCAATGACTACAGTTGTTGTTAGTGAAAAGAACATACATGCAATGACACTGGCGGATCCATATGTGGTATGTGAAAAGAACACACATGCAATGATTCTGGTTGTTGTTACTAAAAAGAACACACATGCAATGACACTGGTGGATCCATAGGTGGTATGTGAAAAGAACACGCATTTCAATGACTCTGGTTGTTGTTACTAAAAAGAACACTCATGCCATGCCACTGGTGGATCCATAGGTGGATTGTGAAAAGAGCAGACATGCAATGACACTGGTGGATCCATATGTGGTATGTGAAAAGAACACACATGCAACGACTCCAGTTGTTGTTAGTGAAAAGAACATACATGCAATGACACTGGTGGATCCATAGGTGGATTGTGAAAAGAACACACATGCAATGACACTGGTGGATCGATATGTGGTATGTGAAAAGAACACACATGCAATGGCTCTGGTTGTTGTTATTGAAAAGAACACACAAGCTATGACACTGGTGGATCCATGTGTGGTCTCTACAAAGAACACACATTTGAATGACACTAGTGGATCCATATGTGGTATGTGAAAAGAACACACATTTCAATGACTAAGTTGTTGTTAATAAAAAGAACACACATGCAATGACACTGGTGGATCCAAAGGTGGATTGTGAAAAGAGCATACATTTCAATGACTCTGGTTGTTAGTAAAAAGAACACATATGTAATGACACTGGTGGATCCATGTGTGGTCTCTGAAGAGAACACACATGCAATGACTCTGGTTGTTGTTAGTAAAAAGAGCACACATGCAATGACACGGGTGGATCCATGTGTGGATTGTGAAGAGAACACACATGCAGTGACACTGGTGGATCCATATGTGGTATGTGAGAAGAACAGTCATGAAATGACTCCAGTTGTTGTTAGTAAAAAGAACACCATGCAATGACATTGGTGGATCCATAGGTGGATTGTGAAAAGAACACACATGCAATGACACTGGTGGATCCATATGTGGTATGTGAAAGGTGTTGGAGATATGCCCAAGAGGCAATAATAAAGTGGTTATTATTATATCTTTATGTTTATGATGAATGTTTACATCCCATGCTATAATTGTATTATAAGGAAACTCTAATACATGTGTGTTTTGTAAACATAAAAGAGTCCCTAGTAAGCCTCTTGTTAAACTAGCTTGTTGATTAATTGATGATCATGGTTTCCTGATCATGGACATTGGATGTGATTAATAACACGGTTATATCATCAGGAGAATGATGTGATGGACACACACCCATAGTAAGCATAGTATAAGATCAAGTCATTAAGTTCGTATTGCTGTAAGCTTTCAAATACATAGTAACCTAATCCTTCGACCATGAGGTTATGTTAATCACAATCACCGGATGGGTACTTTGATGACATCAAACATCGCTTCGTAACTGGGTGGTTATAAAGGTGTCATTGGGTATTCGGAAAGTATGTGTTGAAGCGCATGGACCAAGATTGGGATTTGTCAATCCATATGACGGATAGATATGCTCTGGGCCCTCTTGGTGGAATGTCATCTAGATAGCTTGCAAGCATGTGACTAGGTCACAAGGGATGACATAACATGGAACGAGTAAAGAGTACTTCCAGTAACGAGGTAGAACTAGGTATGGAGATACCGACGATCAAACCTCGAATAAGTAGAATATCGCATGACAAAGGGAATTGGTTTTGTATGTTAATGGTTCTATCGATCACGAAGTCATCGTTGAGTATGTGGGAGCTGTTATGGATCTCCAGATCCCGCAGATGGTTATTGATCGGAGATGTGTCTTCATCATGTCTGCATATTCACGAACTGTAGGGTGACACACTTAAGGTTCGAAGTTGTTTTAAGTAGATATGGAATATGCGTTGGAGACCGAATGATGTTCGGGGTCTCAAATTGAATCCGGGACATCACGAGGAGATCCGGAATGGTCCGTAGAATAAGATTCATATATTAGGGATCATTTTCTAAGTTAGGAAATGTTCCGGAGTGTTTGTATGGAGATTCTAGAAAGTTTCGGAATGTTCTGGAAGGTTCTAGAAGAGTTCTTGGAGTTTGCTTGAAAACCAAGAAAAGGGTCAAAGGAAACCTTGTGGGGCGAGACACGGATTCGTGGGGGAGGAGGACTCCTCCCCCCTTCCCAACCCGCCGGCCAAGGAGGAGGGGAGTCCTACTAGGACTCCCCCTCCCCAGGCGCGCCTCCCTCCTTTAAATAGAAGGGAGGGGCACCCCTCCTAGCTCTCTCTCATAACAAGCTCTAGCCGCCGCCTCTCTCCTCTACCTTCGCTCTGCTCCGTCTTAGGCGAAGCCCTGCAGAATTCTCTCCTCCACCACCACCACCACACCGTCATGCTGCTGGGATTCCGTGGAGAAGATCTACTACCTCCGCTGCTCGCTGGAACAGGGAGAGGAAGGTCTGCTTCGACTCACAAGACGTGCGACCGCAGCTTGAACGCTGCCGGAAGGATCGTCCACACTATCTTGAGATCGGCAAGTGATCGACTACATCAACCACGAGATCCAATCTCGTAACGCTTTCGTTTCTACGAGGGTTAGTACCGATCTATCTCATGGCTCATGTATAATAGATTAGATCTTGGCTTTTATCTAGATTAGATCTGGGTTTTGTTCGTCCTTGTGGTAGAAATTTTTTGTTTTCCATGCTACGAACCCATCAGTGGTATCAGAGCCGTGTCTATGCGTAGATCTATTGCACGAGTAGAACACAATGATGTTGTGGGCGTTGGTGCTCATGCCATCTTTTGCTATGTGTGTACTTTGCATCTTGCGGTATGGTGGGATGAAGCGGCTCGGGCTAACATTACATGTCATCGTACATGAGACTTGCTCCACGCTTGACGTGCAACTTGCTTTGCACAAGTGTCTTTGCGGGTGTCTGTCTCTCCCATCATAGTATAGATCCAATCTACACTTTGCACTTGATAGCACTTGTATCAACGTTGTGGTTCAGTTTCGTAGGTAAGATCCGTTCTTATTCGAAAGCCCCAAGCCACGTAAAACTTGCAAAGAAAATTAGAGGCGTCTAACTTGTTTTTGAAGGGGTTTTGTGATGTGATATGGCCATCATGTGATTGTGATTATATTTGATGTATGCAATGATCCTTATTGTAATATGGCAACCGGCAGGAGCCTAATGGTTGTCTTTAATTCTGTTAAGACCTGCGTGTCTATTCATCTTGTAATAGCTTTATTCCAAGTAGTTGTAATAGTTGCTGGTGATGATGGACAACCATGAAGCGGCGCCACGGACCTTTACGCAATCCTGGTGATGATGGAGATCATGTCCGTGCTTTGGAGATGGAGATCAAAGGCATAAGAAGAAAGGGCCATATCATATCACACTGATTATGAATTGCCTGTGATGTTAATCCTTTATGCATCTTGTATTGCTTAGATCACGACGGTAACATTATAAGATGATCCCTCTCACTAAATATCAAGTAATAAAGTGTTCGTCCTTAGTTGGCACCGTTTCTAAGACTCGTCATTTCGAAGCATCTCGTGATGATCGGGTGTGATAGACTCTACGTGTGCATACAACGGGTGCAAGCCAGATTTGCACATGTGGAAACTAAGGTTAATCTTGATGAGCCTATCATGTACAGACATGGTCTCGGAACACGGAATACCGAAAGGTAGAGCATGAATCATATAAGTGTTACGATGAACATGAAGATTGTTTGCCGATGAAACTACATCATCTCACGTGATGTTCGGACTTGGTGTAGTGGATTTGGTTCGTGTAATCACTAAAACAACTCGAGGGATGTTGTTTTGAGTGGGAGTTCATTTGTAATTTGGATTAGTCGAACTCAATTTATCATAAACACAATCAAAGTGAATTTGCATAGTTTGTTGTAGTCATTGGCATCCGTTCACCACCTTACGCTTAGTTATAGTTGAGATAGTAGAACTATAGAAATTCTGGATATTTGCTTTACGAACTGGTATCGTATTGTTTTGAGTGTCAATTTAAAGTTTAAAAGTCCTGTTGCAAACTTTCAGCAAACTCCGTTTACTCTGTGAAGTTTAATAAATAGTATTAAATCAAGAGTAACAATTCCAGTGTTAGTATCTAATATATCATGTTTGCCTCCATGATTCTTGATACTCAAAAGATTGTTTTTAATATCAAGTTTATCTAAGAGCTGAAAGCAATGTTTCAGAAACCATCATATGTGAAAGGTATTGCGATATCTAAAACAATGTGTTGGTTACAACATGATAGAGTATACATCCTCATATTTGATGAGAATTTGTGAAGGTTGGAGACGCTAGTCGTCCTAATCCTCCAAAAGGTTTTGGAAAAGAAACATTATACTCGCAATTCACCTTTATAAGCTATAGCAGCTTGATCATGAAAGTTGTCATGATAAGGATGAATAGAAGATGTAAGTAAAATGTTTACTACACTAAAAGATTACTAAAGAATGGAATTTTGAAAGAAAGCCAAACATTTGATGAAGGTGATCCACTTCAAAGTGCAAGTCCAAAGGTATTAGTATTTGACTATACACACTTTATACTATGTGTCATGTGAATGACACCACTATTGATGTTGATAGATTCTTTTAAAAGAAAAGGAATTGTTGAAAGAGAATCTATAAAATATTTGGCAGAAAAGAAAAGATTGGAGATATCCAACTTAGGTATATAGAAGATACATGTTATGGATGTATTCCTTGGTTGTTAAACAATGTGGTTCTGCGGTATTGGATACCGAATTGGTTGGTATGAAGTGTCATACAGGACAACACAATTCATGAACTGCAATGGCCTAAGTAACTAGCAAGAGAATATGTGATGATGTTCGTCGAAAACAAACAAAGGGTTGTTGTGTTGCTCGTTAACATCAAAGCTTACCTTCAAGATTTGTTTCAATAATTGTTATTTTGATCAGGTATTATGACGACAAAAGGTTGTTCAAATAATTACCTTATTCCATAATAGATGGATGATATACAAGTCTGGTTGGAGAAATAACGACCATAAAACTAATGCTAAAATGTCGCAAGACAAATGATTGAAAGATCACTTGCGAAGTGACATCGCCGTTTAAATTATATTGAAAGGGATACATGAAGAAACTCCATGTTGATGGATTTTTGGAGTCTTTGATTTTGATCAAATAACGCTTGTGATACTTTCCTGGAGATAATTAAAACTCCGTTCGTAGGCCAAAATAGGAACGGACGACTAACTGATTGGAATTTGTAGTCGTGGGCGATGGATTTCAACTTCATATGCTTTCACCGAATATTTGAGTGAGTATATGTATATACTTACTCAATAAGGAAGAAGTATGAAACATTTGAAAATGTTCAAAGACTTTCAAGATGAAGTGGAAAATCATTGTAACAAGAAAATAAAAAGTTTATGATTGGATCATAAAGAAACATGTTTGAGTTACAAGTTTAGCAAAACACCTAAGTTTTGAGGAATTGTTCCATAGATTTGCATTTCCCAAAACACCATATGAGTATGGAGTATTCGAGATATGTAATGAGACCTTGTTTGACATGGTAAGATCAAAGGTGTCATTTATAAAACTGCCATTATATTTTAAAGATTAAAAGCTTTAGTGACTACCGCTTTTACACTGAAAAGAGCTCCATCGTGATCCGTTGAAATGACACCATATTAGTCATGGTTTGGGATAAAACCCAGGTTGTCCTTTCTTAAATTTTTGGTATGCTAGGCATAAGTAAAGTGTTTACAACCAAAATCTGATGAGCATGTCTTTGTAGGTTATTTCGAATAACCATTGGGTATTCCTCCAAAACACCGAAGACAAAAGTGTTTGTCGCTTGGAACGTCAAGTTTCTTGAGAAGGAATTTTTGGTAAAAAGATTAAGTGGGAGGACAATAGAACTTTGACAAGGTTGTTGAACCTTGGCTAATATGTGCTGAGTTGCGCAGCGTTGGTAAGTGTCCTGGAGGCAGCAACAATGCTCATGGCTCACGTGCCTCAAAGGTTGTGGTCACGAAGATCTAAGTTCCTATTGAACCAAGTAGGTCGGGTAAGTAATGAAATGCCAAGATTTGAGAGTTAAAACATTGTTGTTTGACAATGATGAGCCGACTACATGCAAAGAAGCAATGATGGGCCCTGACTTCGTTAAGTGGCTTGAAGCCATAAAATCCGTGATAATTCCATACACGAGAAATCAAGCTTTGAATTTGAAAGACCCTTTGGAAAGGTGCAAGACCTTACAGTCATATATGGATCTATAAAGAAATAGACATGGATGTTTCACATCTATGAAATAGTCGACATGTCGGAAAGAGTTTACGACAATGTTCAAGGAATTTACTATGGTAAGATTTGATCTTTCATAGCGATATTTAGTCTGTACGGATTAATGTAGCAACCACTACATATATTTTGGTATATCGTAGTTGAACAAACAAAACAAGTTCTTCTAATAGAATGGTTACCTAGGACGTGTACATGACACGATCCAAAGGGTTTTGTTAATTCAAAGGATGCTAAAAGAGTATGCAAAACTTCAATGGTTGAAGTAAGCATCGCGGAGTTGGAATCTTCACCGTGATGAAACTGTTAAAAGGTTTAATTTCATCAGAGATGATGAAGATGCTTGCATTTTGCAAGAAATTAAGTGGGAGCGCTAAGACATATTTCTAATACATTATGTGAAAGACATATTGTTGATTAGAAATGATGTATCTTTTATTGACACAGGTTAAGAATTTCATTTCGATGAAAGACTTAGGCATAACTCAAGAATTAGGCATCAATGTCTATATGGATGGATTGAGGCGCTAATATGGTTTTGCCAAATGTACATAGATAAGATGTTGAATGAGTTCAATATGGAAACAACAAGAAAGTTTCTTAACGCACGGAAAGGACTAAATCAAGATTCAAGTGTGTTGACACGAGATTCAAGTGTTTTGACACTTGGTGAAATCACAAGAATATTTTGATCAATCATTCTTTGAGACGTACACATCCAGATATGTCCTATGCTCTAAATGTTATGAGCATATACCAGAATGACTCATAAGATGATCATTGGACAAATAGTAGGGATATTCCTATGATCTTTGGAAGAACTAAGAATATATTACTTATATAGTGGTGACAAATAGTTCATTGTAAATTGTTACATTGATACTAGTTTTGTCACAAATTAAATTTATCTCAATTTAAACTATGGGTGGCACAATGTAATGGAAAGGAAGTTCCATAACGGATTTGGTTGAGTACCAAAATTAAAACATTGTGACAGATACTACAACAAAAGGCTAAGTATATGACTACTATTGCAGGAGCAAATGAGGGCATTTGTGTCAAGTAGTTTGTTATCAAACTAGGTGTGGTTCATAGCGGGATAATACTATGAAGATACATTGTATGACAATTGTATCAACATGATTTAATCCCAAGGAACTAAAGGTCTCACCAAAGGACCAAATTTATACAATGCCATCTCATTGGAGAATGAGTAATGCGTAGAGACGCAAGGACATGCAAATACACATGGACCTGTAAGTGTCAGATCCGAAGATTATGTTTACCACTAGCAATAGTGTCTATGCAACACCAGAAAGCCATAGGTGTTATATGCACAAGTTTTTAACTAGATTATTGACTCTAGTGCAAGTGGGAGACTGTTGGAGATATGCCCAAGAGGCAATAATAAAGTGGTTATTATTATATCTTTATGTTTATGATGAATGTTTACATCCCATGCTATAATTGTATTAAAAGGAAACTCTAATACATGTGTGTTTTGAAACATAAAAGAGTCCCTAGTAAGCCTCTTGTTAAACTAGCTTGTTGATTAATTGATGATCATGGTTTCCTGATCATGGACATTGGATGTGATTAATAACAAGGTTATATCATTAGGAGAATGATGTGATGGACACACACCCATAGTAAGCGTAGAATAAGATCAAGTCATTAAGTTCGTATTGCTGTAAGCTTTCAAATACATAGTAACCTAATCCTTCGACCATGAGGTTATGTTAATCACCATCACTGGATGGGTACTTTGATGACATCAAACACCGCTTCGTAACTGGGTGGTTATAAAGGTGTCATTGGGTATTCTGAAAGTATGTGTTGAAGCGCATGGAACAAGATTGGGATTTGTCCATCCATATGACGGATAGATATGCT
Source organism: Avena insularis (assembly GCA_023614405.1). Taxonomy (NCBI): domain Eukaryota; kingdom Viridiplantae; phylum Streptophyta; class Magnoliopsida; order Poales; family Poaceae; genus Avena; species Avena insularis. The sequence goes on from JAJUPC010000435.1 coordinate 229,207, forward strand.
CTGGGCCCTCTCGGTGGAATGTCATCTAGATAGCTTGCAAGCATGTGACTAGGTCACAAGGGATGACATAACATGGAACGAGTAAAGAGTACTTATCGATGTGAGGTAGAACTAGGTATGGAGATACCGACGATCAAACCTCGAATAAGTAGAATATCGCATGACAAAGGGAATTGGTTTTGTATGTTAATGGTTCTATCGATCACGAAGTCATCGTTGAGTATGTGGGAGCTGTTATGGATCTCCAGATCCCGCAGATGGTTATTGATCGGAGATGTGTCTTCATCATGTCTGCATATTCACGAACTGTAGGGTGACACACTTAAGGTTCGAAGTTGTTTTAAGTAGATATGGAATATGCGTTGGAGACCGAATGATGTTCGGGGTCTCAAATTGAATCCGGGACATCACGAGGAGATCCGGAATGGTCCGTAGAATAAGATTCATATATTAGGGATCATTTTCTAAGTTAGGAAATGTTCCGGAGTGTTTGTATGGAGATTCTAGAAAGTTTCGGAATGTTCTGGAAGGTTCTAGAAGAGTTCTTGGAGTTTGCTTGAAAACCAAGAAAAGGGTCAAAGGAAACCTTGTGGGGCGAGACACGGATTCGTGGGGGAGGAGGACTCCTCCCCCCTTCCCAACCCGCCGGCCAAGGAGGAGGGGAGTCCTACTAGGAATCCCCCTCCCCAGGCGCGCCTCCCTCCTTTAAATAGAAGGGAGGGGGCGCCCCCTCCTAGCTCTCTCTCATAACAAGCTCTAGCCGCCGCCTCTCTCCTCTACCTTCGCTCTGCTCCGGCTTAGGCGAAGCCCTGCAGAATTCTCTCCACCACCACCACCACACCGTCGTCTGCTGGGATTCCGTGGAAGATCTACTACCTCCACTGCTCATTGGAACAGGGAGAGGAAGGTCTGCCGACTCGCATGTGTGACCGACTACAGGCTGGGAAGCTGGCAGCGCCGGAAGGATCGTCCACACGATCTTGAGATCGGCAAGTGATCGACTACATCAACCACGAGATCCAATCTCGTAACGCTTTCAGTTCTGAGGTTAGTACCGATCTATCTCGTTGCTCATGTCTAATAGATTAGATCTTGGCTTTTATCTAGATTAGATCTGGGTTTTGTTCGTTCTTGCGGTAGAAATTTTTTGTTTTCCATGCTACGAACCCATCAAAAAGAACACACATGCAATGACTCTGGTTGTTGTTAGTGAAAAGAACACACATGCAATGACAGTGGTGGATCCATGTGTGGTCTCTAAAAAGAACACACATTTCAATGACACTAGTGGATCCATATGTGGTATGTGAAAAGAATACACATTTCAATGACTCAGTTGTTGTTAGTAAAAATAACACACATGCAATGACACCAGTGGATCAAATGGTGGATTGTGAAAAGAGCACACATTTCAATGACTCTGGTTGTTGTTAGTAAAAAGAACACACATGCAATGACACTGGTGGATCCATGTGTGGTCTCTGAAGAGAACACACATGCAATGACTCTGGTTATTGTTAGTAAAAAGAGCACACATGCAATGACACTAGTGGATCCATGTGTGGATTGTGAAGAGAACACACATGCAATGACACTGGTGGATCCATATGTGGTATGTGAGAAGAACAGTCATGAAATGACTCCAGTTGTTGTTAGTAAAAAGAACACACATGCAATGACACTGGTGGATCCATAGGTGGATTGTGAAAAGAGCACACATGCAATGACACTGGTGGATCCATATGTGGTATGTGAAAAGAACACACATGCAATGACTCCAGTTGTTGTTAGTGAAAAGAACATACATGCAATGACACTGGTGGATCCATGTGTGGTCTCTGAAGAGAACACACATATCAATGACACTGGTGGATCCATATGTGGTTTGTGAAAACAACACACATGCAATGACTCTGGTTTTTGTTAGTAAAACGAACACACATGCAATGACACTGGTGGATCCATAGGTGGTATGTGAAAAGAACTCACATTTCAATGACTCTGGTTGTTGTTAGTAAAAAGAACACACATGCAATGACACTGGTGGATCCATAGGTGGATTGTGAAAAGAGCACACATGCAATGACACTGGTGGATCCATATGTGGTATGTGAAAAAAACACAAATGCAATGACTCCAGTTGTTGTTAGTGAAAAGAACATACATGCAATGACACTGGTGGATCCATATGTGGTATGTGAAAAGAACACACATGCAATGATTGTGGTTGTTGTTACTAAAAAGAACACACATGCAATGACACTGGTGGATCCATAGGTGGTATGTGAAAAGAACACACATTTCAATGACTCTGGTTGTTGTTGCTAAAAAGAACACACATGCAATGACACTGGTGGATCCATAGGTGGTATGTGAAAAGAACACACATTTCAATGACTCTGGTTGTTGTTACTAAAAAGAACACACATGCAATGACACTGGTGGATCCATAGGTGGATTGTGAAAAGAGCACACATGCAATGACACTGGGGAATCCATATGTGCTATGTGAAAAGAACACACATGCAATGATTCGGGTTGTTGTTACTAAAAAGAACACACATGCAATGACACTGGTGGATCCATAGGTGGTATGTGAAAAGAACACACATTTCAATGACTCTGGTTGTTACTAAAAGAACACACATGCAATGACACTGGTGGATCCATAGGTGGTATGTGAAAAGAACACACATTTCAATGACTCTAGTTGTTGTTACTAAAAAGAACACACATGCAATGACACTGGTGGATCCATAGGTGGATTGTGAAAAGAGCACACATGCAATGACACTGGTGGATCCATATGTGGTATGTGAAAAGAACACACATGCAATGAATCCAGTTGTTGTTAGTGAAAAGAACATACATGCAATGACACTGGTGGATCCGTAGGTGGATTGTGAAAAGAGCAGACATGTAATGACACTGGTGGATCCATATGTGGTATGTGAAAAGAACACACATGCAATGACTCTGGTTGTTGTTATTGAAAAGAACACACAAGCTATGACACTGGTGGATCCATGTGTGGTCTTTAAAAATAACACACATTTCAATGACACTAGTGGATCCATGTGTGGTCTCTGAAGAGAACACACATGCAATGACTCTGGTTGTTGTTAGTAAAAAGAGCACACATGCAATGACACTGGTGGATCCATGTGTGGATTGTGAAGAGAACACACATGCAATGACACGGGTGGATCCATATGTGGTATGTGAGAAGAACAGTCATGAAATGATTCCAGTTGTTGATAGTAAAAAGAACACACATGCAATGACACTGGTGGATCCATGTGTGGTCTCTGAAGAGAACACACATGCAATGACTCTGGTTGTTGTTAGTAAAAAGAGCACACATGCAATGACACTAGTGGATCCATGTGTGGATTGTGAAGAGAACACACATGCAATGACACTGGTGGATCCATATGTGGTATGTGAGAAGAACAGTCATGAAATGACTCCAGTTGTTGTTAGTAAAAAGAACACACATGCAATAACACTGGTGGATCCATAGGTGCATTGTGAAAAGAGCACGCATGCAATGACACTGGTGGATCCATATGTGGTATGTGAAAAGAACACACATGCAATGACTCTAGTTGTTGTTAGTGAAAAGAACATACATGGAATGACACTGGTGGATCCATGTGTGGTCTCTGAAGAGAACACACATATCAATGACACTGGTGGATCCATATCTGGTATGTGAAAACAACACACATGCAATGACTCTGGTTGTTGTTACTAAAAAGGACACACATGCAATGACACTGGTAGATCCATAGGTGGTATGTGAAAAGAACACACATTTCAATGACTCTGGTGGTTGTTAGTAAATAGAACACACATGCAATGACACCTATGGATCCATAGGTGGATTGTGAAAAGAGCACACATGCAATGATTCGGGTTGTTGTTACTAAAAAGAACACACATGCAATGACACTAGTGGATCCATAGGTGGTATGTGAAAAGAACACACATTTCAATGACTCTGGTTGTTGTTACTAAAAAGAAGACACATGCAATGACACTGGTGGATCCATAGGTGGTATGTGAAAAGAACACACATTTCAATGACTCAGTTGTTGTTAGTAAAAAGAACACACATGCAATGACACAGGTGGATCCAAAGGTGTATTGTGAAAAGAACACACATTTCAATGACTCTGGTTGTTGTTAGTAAAAAGAACACATATCCAATGACACTGGTGGATCCATGTGTGGTCTCTGAAGAGAACACACATGCAATGACTCTGGTTGTTGTTAGTAAAAAGAGCACACATGCAATGACACTGGTGGATCCATGTGTGGATTGTGAAGAGAACACACATGCAATGACACTGGTGGATCCATATGTGGTATGTGAGAAGAAAATACATGAAATGATTCCAGTTGTTGATAGTAAAAAGAACACACATGCAATGACACTGGTGGATCCATAGGTGGATTGTGAAAAAAGCACACATGCAATGACACTTGTGGATCCATATGTGGTATGTGAAAAGAAAACACATGCAATGACTCCAGTTGTTGTTAGTGAAAAGAACATACTCCCTCTGTCCCAAAATAAGTGACTTGAGATTGTCTACATTCGCATGTATCTATATACTAAAACGTGTCTAGATACATCTGAATCTAGAAAAACCCATGTCACTTATTTTGGGATGGAGGGAGTACATGCAATGACACTAGTGGATCCAAGTGTTGTCTCTGAAGAGAACACACATTTCAATGACACTGGTGGATCCATATGTGGTATGTGAAAAGAACACAAATTGAAATGACTCTGGTTGTTGTTACTAAAAAGAACACACATGCAGGGACACTGGTGGATCCATAGGTGGTATGTGAAAAGAACACACATTTCAATGACTCTGGTTGTTGTTAGTAAAAAAGAAAACACATGCAATGACACTGGTGGATCCATAGGTGGATTGTGAACGAGCACACATGCAATGACACTGGTGGATCCATATGTGGTATGTGAAAAGAACACAAATGCAATGACTCCAGTTGTTGTTAGTGAAAAGAACATACATGCAATGACACTGGTGGATCCATATGTAGTATGTGAAAAGAACAAACACGCAATGATTCTGGTTGTTGTTACTAAAAAGAACACACATGCAATCACACTGGTGGATCCATAGGGGGTATGGGAAAAGAACACACATTTCAATGACTCTGGTTGTTGTTACTAAAAAGAACACACATGCAATGACACTGGTGGATCCATAGGTGGATTGTGAAAAGAGCAGACATGCAATGGCACTGGTGGATCCATATGTTGTATGTGAAAAGAACACAAATGCAATGACTCTGGTTGTTGTTATTGAAAAGAACACACAAGCTATGACACTGGTGGATCCATGTGTGGTCTCTAAAAATAACACACATTTCAATGACACTAGTGGATCCATGTGTGGTCTCTGAAGAGAACACACATGCAATGACTCTGGTTGTTGTTAGTAAAAAGAGCACACGTGCAATGACACTGGTGGATCCATGTGTGGATTGTGAAGAGAACACACATGCAATGACACGGGAGGATCCATATGTGGTATGTGAGAAGAACAGTCATGAAATGATTCCAGTTGTTGATAGTAAAAAGAACACACATGCAATGACACTGGTGGATCCATGTGTGGTCTCTGAAGAGAACACGCATGCAATGACTCTGGTTGTTGTTAGTAAAAAGAGCACACATGCAATGACACTAGTGGATCCATGTGTGGATTGTGAAGAGAACACACATGCAATGACACTGGTGGATCCATATGTGGTATGTGAGAAGAACAGTCATGAAATGACTCCAGTTGTTGTTAGTAAAAAGAACACACATGCAATAACACTGGTGGATCCATAGGTGGATTGTGAAAAGAGCACGCATGCAATGACACTGGTGGATCCATATGTGGTATGTGAAAAGAACACACATGCAATTACTCTAATTGTTGTTAGTGAAAAGAACATACATGGAATGACACTGGTGGATCCATGTGTGGTCTCTAAAGAGAACACACATATCAATGACACTGGTGGATCCATATCTCGTATGTGAAAACAACACACATGCAATGACTCTGGTTGTTGTTACTAAAAAGAACACACATGCAATGACACTGGTAGATCCATAGGTGGTATGTGAAAAGAACACACATTTCAATGACTCTGGTTGTTGTTACTAAAAAGAAGACACATGCAATGACACTGGTGGATCCATAGGTGGTATGTGAAAAGAACACACATTTCAATGACTCAGTTGTTGTTAGTAAAAAGAACACACATGCAATGACACTGGTGGATCCAAAGGTGTATTGTGAAAAGAACACACATTTCAATGACTCTGGTTGTTGTTAGTAAAAAGAACACATATCCAATGACACTGGTGGATCCATGTGTGGTCTCTGAAGAGAACACACATGCAATGACTCTGGTTGTTGTTAGTAAAAAGAGCACACATGCAATGACACTGGTGGATCCATGTGTGGATTGTGAAGAGAACACACATGCAATGACACTGGTGGATCCATACGTGGTATGTGAGAAGAAAATACATGAAATGATTCTAGTTGTTGATAGTAAAAAGAACACACATGCAATGACACCGGTGGATCCATAGGTGGATTGTGAAAAAAGCACACATGCAATGACACTTGTGGATCCATATGTGGTATGTGAAAAGAAAACACATGCAATGACTCCAGTTGTTGTTAGTGAAAAGAACATACTCCCTCTGTCCCAAAATAAGTGACTTGAAATTGTCTACATTCGCATATATCTATATACTAAAACGTGTCTAGATACATCTGAATCTAGAAAAACCCATGTCACTTATTTTGGGATGGAGGGAGTACATGCAATGACACTAGTGGATCCAAGTGTTGTCTCTGAAGAGAACACACATTTCAATGACACTGGTGGATCCATATGTGGTATGTGAAAAGAACACAAATTGAAATGACTCTGGTTGTTGTTCCTAAAAAGAACACACATGCAGGGACACCTGGTGTATCCATATGTGGTTTGTGATAAGAACACACATTTCAATGACTCTGGTTGTTGTTAGTAAAAAAGAAAACACATGCAATGACACTGGTGGATCCATAGGTGCATTGTGAAGGAGCACACATGCAATGACACTGGTGGATCCATATGTGGTATGTGAAAAGAACACAAATGCAATGACTCCAGTTGTTGTTAGTGAAAAGAACATACATGCAATGACACTGGTGGATCCATATGTGGTATGTGAAAAGAACACACATGCAATGATTCTGGTTGTTGTTACTAAAAAGAACACACATGCAATGACACTGGTGGATCCATAGGGGGTATGTGAAAAGAACACACATTTCAATGACTCTGGTTGTTGTTACTAAAAAGAACACACATGCAATGACACTGGTGGATCCATAGGTGGATTGTGAAAAGAGCAGACATGCAATGACACTGGTGGATCCATATGTGGTATGTGAAAAGAACACACATGCAATGACTCTGGTTGTTGTTATTGAAAAGAACACACAAGCTATGACATTGGTGGATCCATGTGTGGTCTCTACAAAGAACACACATTTCAATGACACTAGTGGATCCATACGTGGTATGTGAAAAGAACACACATTTCAATGACTCAGTTGTTGTTAGTAAAAAGAACACACATGCAATGACACTGGTGTATCCAAAGCTGGATTGTGAAAAGAGCACACATTTCAATGACTCTGGTTGTTGTTAGTAAAAAGAACACGTATGCAATAACACTGGTGGATCCATGTGTGGTCTCTTAAGAGAACACACATGCAATGACTCTGGTTGTTGATAGTAAAAAGAACACACATGCAATGACACTGGTGGATCCATAGGTGGATTGTGAAAAAAGCACACATGCAATGCCACTTGTGGATCCATATGTGGTATGTGAAAAGAACACACATGCAATGACTCCAGTTGTTGTTAGTGAAAAGAACATACTCCCTCCGTCCCAAAATAAGTGACTTGAGTTTGTCTACATTCGCTTGTATCTATATACTAAAACGTGTCTAGATACATCTGAATCTAGAAAAACCCACGTCACTTATTTTGGGATGGAGGAGTACATGCAATGAAACTGTGGATCCAAGTGTTGTCTCTGAAGAGAACACACATTTCAATGACACTGGTGGATCCATATGTGGTATGTGAAAAGAATACACATGCAATGACTCTGGTTGTTGTTACTAAAAAGAACACACATGTAGGGACACTGGTGGATCCATAGGTGGTATGTGAAAAGAACACACATTTCAATGACTCTGGTTGTTGTTAGTAAAAAGAACACACATGCAATGATACTGGTGGATCCATAGGTGGTATGTGAAAAGAACAGACATTTCAATGACTCTGATTGTTGTTACTAAAAATAACACACATGCAATGACACTGGTGGATCCATAGGTGGATTGTGAAAAGAGCACACATGCAATGGCATTAGTGGATGCATATGTGGTATGTGAAAAGAACAAACATGCAATGACTCCAGTTGTTGTTAGTGAAAAGAACATACATGCAATGACACTAGTGGATCCATGTATGGTCTCTAAAAAGAACACACGTTTCAATGACACTAGTGGATCCATATGTGGTATGTGAAAAGAACACAAATGCAATGACTCCAGTTGTTGTTAGTGAAAAGAACATACATGCAATGACACTGGTGGATCCATATGTAGTATGTGAAAAGAACACACACGCGATGATTCTGGTTGTTGTTACTAAAAAGAACACACATGCAATCACACTGGTGGATCCATAGGGGGTATGGGAAAAGAACACACATTTCAATGACTCTGGTTGTTGTTACTAAAAAGAACACACATGCAATGACACTGGTGGATCCATAGGTGGATTGTGAAAAGAGCAGACATGCAATGGCACTGGTGGATCCATATGTGGTATGTGAAAAGAACACAAATGCAATGACTCTGGTTGTTGTTATTGAAAAGAACACACAAGCTATGACACTGGTGGATCCATGTGTGGTCTCTAAAAATAACACACATTTCAATGACACTAGTGGATCCATGTGTGGTCTCTGAAGAGAACACACATGCAATGACTCTGGTTGTTGTTAGTAAAAAGAGCACACGTGCAATGACACTGGTGGATCCATGTGTGGATTGTTAAGAGAACACACATGCAATGACACGGGAGGATCCATATGTGGTATGTGAGAAGAACAGTCATGAAATGATTCCAGTTGTTGATAGTAAAAAGAACACACATGCAATGACACTGGTGGATCCATGTGTGGTCTCTGAAGAGAACACGCATGCAATGACTCTGGTTGTTGTTAGTAAAAAGAGCACACATGCAATGACACTAGTGGATCCATGTGTGGATTGTGAAGAGAACACACATGCAATGACACTGGTGGATCCATATGTGGTATGTGAGAAGAACAGTCATGAAATGACTCCAGTTGTTGTTAGTAAAAAGAACACACATGCAATAACACTGGTGGATCCATAGGTGGATTGTGAAAAGAGAACGCATGCAATGACACTGGTGGATCCATATGTGGTATGTGAAAAGAACACACATGCAATGACTCTAATTGTTGTTAGTGAAAAGAACATACATGGAATGACACTGGTGGATCCATGTGTGGTCTCTAAAGAGAACACACATATCAATGACACTGGTGGATCCATATCTCGTATGTGAAAACAACACACATGCAATGACTCTGGTTGTTGTTACTAAAAAGAACACACATGCAATGACACTGGTAGATCCATAGGTGGTATGTGAAAAGAACACACATTTCAATGACTCTGGTTGTTGTTACTAAAAAGAAGACACATGCAATGACACTGGTGGATCCATAGGTGGTATGTGAAAAGAACACACATTTCAATGACTCAGTTGTTGTTAGTAAAAAGAACACACATGCAATGACACTGGTGGATCCAAAGGTGTATTGTGAAAAGAACACATATTTCAATGACTCTAGTTGTTGTTAGTAAAAAGAACACATATCCAATGACACTGGTGGATCCATGTGTGGTCTCTGAAGAGAACACACATGCAATGACTCTGGTTGTTGTTAGTAAAAAGAGCACACATGCAATGACACTGGTGGATCCATGTGTGGATTGTGAAGAGAACACACATGCAATGACACTGGTGGATCCATACGTGGTATGTGAGAAGAAAATACATGAAATGATTCTAGTTGTTGATAGTAAAAAGAACACACATGCAATGACACCGGTGGATCCATAGGTGCATTGTGAATTAGCACATGCAATGACACTTGTGGATCCATATGTGGTATGTGAAAAGAAAACACATGCAATGACTCCAGTTGTTGTTAGTGAAAAGAACATACTCCCTCTGTCCCAAAATAAGTGACTTGAAATTGTCTACATTCGCATGTATCTATATACTAAAACGTGTCTAGATACATCTGAATCTAGAAAAACCCATGTCACTTATTTTGGGATGGAGGGAGTACATGCAATGACACTAGTGGATCCAAGTGTTGTCTCTGAAGAGAACACACATTTCAATGACACTGGTGGATCCATATGTGGTATGTGAAAAGAACACAAATTGAAATGACTCTGGTTGTTGTTGCTAAAAAGAACACACATGCAGGGACACTGGTGGATCCATAGGTGGTATGTGAAAAGAACACACATTTCAATGACTCTGGTTGTTGTTAGTAAAAAAGAAAACACATGCAATGACACTGGTGGATCCATAGGTGCATTGTGAATGAGCACACATGCAATGACACTGGTGGATCCATATGTGGTATGTGAAAAGAACACAAATGCAATGACTCCAGTTGTTGTTAGTGAAAAGAACATACATGCAATGACACTGGTGGATCCATATGTGGTATGTGAAAAGAACACACATGGAATGAAAGTGGTTGTTGTTACTAAAAAGAACACACATGCAATGACACTTCGTGGATCCATAGGGGTATGTGAAAAGAACACACATTTCAATGACTCTGGTTGTTGTAACTAAAAGAACACACATGCAATGACACTGGTGTATCCATTGGTGGATTGTGAAAAGATCAGACATGCAATGACACTGGTGGATCCATATGTGGTATGTGAAAAGAACACACATGCAATGACTCTGGTTGTTGTTATTGAAAAGAACACACAAGCTATGACATTGGTGGATCCATGTGTGGTCTCTACAAAGAACACACATTTCAATGACACTAGTGGATCCATACGTGGTATGTGAAAAGAACACACATTTCAATGACTCAGTTGTTGTTAGTAAAAAGAACACACATGCAATGACACTGGTGTATCCAAAGCTGGATTGTGAAAAGAGCACACATTTCAATGACTCTGGTTGTTGTTAGTAAAAAGAACACGTATGCAATAACACTGGTGGATCCATGTGTGGTCTCTTAAGAGAACACACATGCAATGACTCTGGTTGTTGATAGTAAAAAGAACACACATGCAATGACACTGGTGGATCCATAGGTGGATTGTGAAAAAAGCACACATGCAATGCCACTTGTGGATCCATATGTGGTATGTGAAAAGAACACACATGCAATGACTCCAGTTGTTGTTAGTGAAAAGAACATACTCCCTCCGTCCCAAAATAAGTGACTTGAGTTTGTCTACATTCGCTTGTATCTATATACTAAAACGTGTCTAGATACATCTGAATCTAGAAAAACCCACGTCACTTATTTTGGGATGGAGGGAGTACATGCAATGAAACTGGTGGATCCAAGTGTTGTCTCTGAAGAGAACACACATTTCAATGACACTGGTGGATCCATATGTGGTATGTGAAAAGAATACACATGCAATGACTCTGGTTGTTGTTACTAAAAAGAACACACATGTAGGGACACTGGTGGATCCATAGGTGGTATGTGAAAAGAACACACATTTCAATGACTCTGGTTGTTGTTAGTAAAAAGAACACACATGCAATGATACTGGTGGATCCATAGGTGGTATGTGAAAAGAACAGACATTTCAATGACTCTGATTGTTGTTACTAAAAATAACACACATGCAATGACACTGGTGGATCCATAGGTGGATTGTGAAAAGAGCACACATGCAATGGCATTAGTGGATGCATATGTGGTATGTGAAAAGAACAAACATGCAATGACTCCAGTTGTTGTTAGTGAAAAGAACATACATGCAATGACACTAGTGGATCCATGTATGGTCTCTAAAAAGAACACACGTTTCAATGACACTAGTGGATCCATATGTGGTATGTGAAAAGAACACAAATGCAATGACTCCAGTTGTTGTTAGTGAAAAGAACATACATGCAATGACACTGGTGGATCCATATGTAGTATGTGAAAAGAACACACACGCAATGATTCTGGTTGTTGTTACTAAAAAGAACACACATGCAATCACACTGGTGGATCCATAGGGGGTATGGGAAAAGAACACACATTTCAATGACTCTGGTTGTTGTTACTAAAAAGAACACACATGCAATGACACTGGTGGATCCATAGGTGGATTGTGAAAAGAGCAGACATGCAATGGCACTGGTGGATCCATATGTGGTATGTGAAAAGAACACAAATGCAATGACTCTGGTTGTTGTTATTGAAATGAACACACAAGCTATGACACTGGTGGATCCATGTGTGGTCTCTAAAAATAACACACATTTCAATGACACTAGTGGATTCATGTGTGGTCTCTGAAGAGAACACACATGCAATGACTCTGGTTGTTGTTAGTAAAAAGAGCACACGTAATGACACCGGTGGATCCATGTGGATTGTGAAGAACACACATGCAATGACACGGGAGGATCCATATGTGGTATGTGAGAAGAACAGTCATGAAATGATTCCAGTTGTTGATAGTAAAAAGAACACACATGCAATGACACTGGTGGATCCATGTGTGGTCTCTGAAGAGAACACGCATGCAATGACTCTGGTTGTTGTTAGTAAAAAGAGCACACATGCAATGACACTAGTGGATCCATGTGTGGATTGTGAAGAGAACACACATGCAATGACACTGGTGGATCCATATGTGGTATGTGAGAAGAACAGTCATGAAATGACTCCAGTTGTTGTTAGTAAAAAGAACACACATGCAATAACACTGGTGGATCCATAGGTGGATTGTGAAAAGAGAACGCATGCAATGACACTGGTGGATCCATATGTGGTATGTGAAAAGAACACACATGCAATGACTCTAATTGTTGTTAGTGAAAAGAACATACATGGAATGACACTGGTGGATCCATGTGTGGTCTCTAAAGAGAACACACATATCAATGACACTGGTGGATCCATATCTCGTATGTGAAAACAACACACATGCAATGACTCTGGTTGTTGTTACTAAAAAGAACACACATGCAATGACACTGGTAGATCCATAGGTGGTATGTGAAAAGAACACACATTTCAATGACTCTGGTTGTTGTTACTAAAAAGAAGACACATGCAATGACACTGGTGGATCCATAGGTGGTATGTGAAAAGAACACACATTTCAATGACTCAGTTGTTGTTAGTAAAAAGAACACACATGCAATGACACTGGTGGATCCAAAGGTGTATTGTGAAAAGAACACACATTTCAATGACTCTAGTTGTTGTTAGTAAAAAGAACACATATCCAATGACACTGGTGGATCCATGTGTGGTCTCTGAAGAGAACACACATGCAATGACTCTGGTTGTTGTTAGTAAAAGAGCACACAATGACACTGGTGGATCCATGTGTGGATTGTGAAGAGAACACACATGCAATGACACTGGTGGATCCATACGTGGTATGTGAGAAGAAAATACATGAAATGATTCTAGTTGTTGATAGTAAAAAGAACACACATGCAATGACACCGGTGGATCCATAGGTGGATTGTGAAAAAAGCACACATGCAATGACACTTGTGGATCCATATGTGGTATGTGAAAAGAAAACACATGCAATGACTCCAGTTGTTGTTAGTGAAAAGAACATACTCCCTCTGTCCCAAAATAAGTGACTTGAAATTGTCTACATTCGCATGTATCTATATACTAAAACGTGTCTAGATACATCTGAATCTAGAAAAACCCATGTCACTTATTTTGGGATGGAGGGAGTACATGCAATGACACTAGTGGATCCAAGTGTTGTCTCTGAAGAGAACACACATTTCAATGACACTGGTGGATCCATATGTGGTATGTGAAAAGAACACAAATTGAAATGACTCTGGTTGTTGTTCCTAAAAAGAACACACATGCAGGGACACTGGTGGATCCATAGGTGGTATGTGAAAAGAACACACATTTCAATGACTCTGGTTGTTGTTAGTAAAAAAGAAAACACATGCAATGACACTGGTGGATCCATAGGTGCATTGTGAATGAGCACACATGCAATGACACTGGTGGATCCATATGTGGTATGTGAAAAGAACACAAATGCAATGACTCCAGTTGTTGTTAGTGAAAAGAACATACATGCAATGACACTGGTGGATCCATATGTGGTATGTGAAAAGAACACACATGCAATGATTCTGGTTGTTGTTACTAAAAAGAACACACATGCAATGACACTGGTGGATCCATAGGGGGTATGTGAAAAGAACACACATTTCAATGACTCTGGTTGTTGTTACTAAAAAGAACACACATGCAATGACACTGGTGGATCCATAGGTGGATTGTGAAAAGAGCAGACATGCAATGACACTGGTGGATCCATATGTGGTATGTGAAAAGAACACACATGCAATGACTCTGGTTGTTGTTATTGAAAAGAACACACAAGCTATGACATTGGTGGATCCATGTGTGGTCTCTACAAAGAACACACATTTCAATGACACTAGTGGATCCATACGTGGTATGTGAAAAGAACACACATTTCAATGACTCAGTTGTTGTTAGTAAAAAGAACACACATGCAATGACACTGGTGTATCCAAAGCTGGATTGTGAAAAGAGCACACATTTCAATGACTCTGGTTGTTGTTAGTAAAAAGAACACGTATGCAATAACACTGGTGGATCCATGTGTGGTCTCTTAAGAGAACACACATGCAATGACTCTGGTTGTTGATAGTAAAAAGAACACACATGCAATGACCTTTGGTGGATCCATAGGTGGATTGTGAAAAAAGCACACATGCAATGCCACTTGTGGATCCATATGTGGTATGTGAAAAGAACACACATGCAATGACTCCAGTTGTTGTTAGTGAAAAGAACATACTCCCTCCGTCCCAAAATAAGTGACTTGAGTTTGTCTACATTCGCTTGTATCTATATACTAAAACGTGTCTAGATACATCTGAATCTAGAAAAACCCACGTCACTTATTTTGGGATGGAGGGAGTACATGCAATGAAACTGGTGGATCCAAGTGTTGTCTCTGAAGAGAACACACATTTCAATGACACTGGTGGATCCATATGTGGTATGTGAAAAGAATACACATGCAATGACTCTGGTTGTTGTTACTAAAAAGAACACACATGTAGGGACACTGGTGGATCCATAGGTGGTATGTGAAAAGAACACACATTTCAATGACTCTGGTTGTTGTTAGTAAAAAGAACACACATGCAATGATACTGGTGGATCCATAGGTGGTATGTGAAAAGAACAGACATTTCAATGACTCTGATTGTTGTTACTAAAAATAACACACATGCAATGACACTGGTGGATCCATAGGTGGATTGTGAAAAGAGCACACATGCAATGGCATTAGTGGATGCATATGTGGTATGTGAAAAGAACAAACATGCAATGACTCCAGTTGTTGTTAGTGAAAAGAACATACATGCAATGACACTAGTGGATCCATGTATGGTCTCTAAAAAGAACACACGTTTCAATGACACTAGTGGATCCATATGTGGTATGTGAAAAGAACACGCATGCAATGACTCTGGTTGTTTTTACTAAAAAGAACACACATGCAATGACACTGGTGGATCCATATGTGGTATGTGAAAAGAACACACATTTCAATGACTCTGGTTGTTGTTACTAAAAAGAACACAAATGCAATGACACTAGTGGATCCATATGTGGATTGTGAAAAGAGCACACATGTAATACCACTGGTGGATCCATATGTGGTATGTGAAAAGAACACACATGCAATGACTCCATTTGTTGTTAGTGAAAAGAACATACATGCAATGGCACTGGTGGATCCATATGTGGACTGTGAAAAGAGCACACATGTAATGACACTGGTGGATCCATATGTGGTATGTGAAAAGAACACACATGCAATGAATCTGGTTGTTGTTGTTGAAAAGAACACACAAGCTATGACACTGGTGGATCCATGTGTGGTCTCTAAAAACAACACACATTTCAATGACACTAGTGGATCCATATGTGAAGAAAAACACATTTCAATGACTCGGTTGTTTTTAGTAAAAAGAACACACATGCAATGACACTGGTGGATCCAAAGGTGGATTGTGAAAAGAGCACACATTTCAATGACTCTGGTTGTTGTTAGTAAAAAGAACACATATGCAATGACACTGGGGGATCCATGTGTGGTCTCTTAAGAGAACACACATGCAATGACTCTGGTTGTTGTTAGTAATAAGAGCACACATGCAATGACACTAGTGGATCCATGTGTGGATTGTGAAGAGAACACACGTGCAATGACACTGGTGGATCGATATGTGGTATGTGAGAAGAACAGTCATGAAATGACTCTAGTTGTTGTTAGTAAAAAGAACACACATGCAATGACACTGGTGGATCCATAGGTGGATTGTGAAAAGAGCACACATGCAATGACACTGGTGGATCCATATGTGGTATGTGAAAAGAACACACATGCAATGACTCCAGTTGTTGTTAGTGAAAAGAACATACATGCAATGACACTGGTGGATCCATAGGTGGATTGTGAAAAGAACACACATGCAATGACACTGGTGGATCCATATGTGGTATGTGAAAAGAACACACATTTCAATGACTCTGGTTGTTGTTACTAAAAAGAACACACATGCAATGACACTGGTGGATCCATATGTGGATTGTGAAAAGAGGAAAGATGCAATGACACTGGTGGATCCATATGTGGTATGTGAAAAGAACACACATGCAATGACTCTAGTTGTTGTTAGTGAAAATTACATACATGCAATGACACTGGTGGATCCATAGGTGGATTGTGAAAAGAACACACAAGCAATGACACTGGTTGATCCATATGTGGTATGTGAAAAGAACACACATGCAATGACTCTGGTTGTTGTTATTGGAAACAACACACATGCAATGACACTGGTGGATCCATGTGTGGTCTCTAAAAAGAACACCCATTTTAATGACACTAGTGGATCCATATGTGGTATGTGAAAAGAACACACATTTCAATGACTCAGTTGTTGTTAGTAAAAAGAACACACATGCAATGACATTGCTGGATCCATGTGTGGTCTCTGAAGATAACACACATGCAATGTCTCTGGTTGTTGTTAGTAAAAAGAGCACACATGCAATGACATTGGTGAATCCATGTGTGGATTATGAAGAGAACACACATGCAATGACACTGGTGGATCCATATGTGGTATGTGAGAAGAACAGTCATGAAATGATTCCAGTTGTTGTTAGTAAAAAGAACACACATGCAATGACACTGGTGGATCCATAGGTGGATTGTGAAAAGAGCACACATTCATAGACACTTGTGGATCCATATGTGGTATGTGAAAAGAACACACATGCAATGACTCCCGTTGTTCTTAGTGAAAAGAACATACTCCCTCTGTCCCAAAATAAGTGACTTGAGTTTCTCTACATTCGCATGTATCTATATACTAAAACGTGTCTAGATACATCCGAATCTAGAAAAACTCACGTCACTTATTTTGGGATGGAGGGAGTGCATCCAATGACACTGGTGGATCCATGTGTTGTCTCTGAAGAGAACACACATTTCAGTGACACTGGTGGATCCATATGTGGTATGTGAAAAGAACACACATGCAATGACTCTGGTTGTTCTTGCTAAAAGAACACGCATGCAATGACACTGGTGGATCCATATGTGGTTTGTGAAAAGAACACACATTTCAATGACTCTGGTTGTTGTTACTAAAAAGAACACCCATGCAATGACACTGGTGGATCCATAGGTGGTATGTGAAAAGAACACACATTTCAATGACTGGTTGTTGTTACTAAAAGGACACACATGCAATGACACTGGTGGATCCATATGTGGATTGTGAAAAGAGAACACATGCAATGACACTGGTGGATCCATATGTGGTATGTGAAAAGAACACACATGCAATGACTCCAGTTGTTGTTAGTGAAAAGAACATACATGCAATAACACTGGTGGATCCATAGGTGGATTGAGAAAAGAACACACATGCAATGACACTGGTGGATCCATATGTGGTATGTGAAAAGAACACACATGAAATGACTCTGGTTGTTAGTAGTGAAAAGAACACACATGCAATGACACTGGTGGATCCATAGGTGGTATGTGAAAAGAACACACATTTCAATGACTCTGGTTGTTGTTACTTGTAACATCCCTAAAATCATATTTCAAAACTCATTCATATCATCCTTGCATCCTTCATTCATTTAGGGTTTTTCTCAAAATCATTTAGAGACAGAAGTTTGAGCTATGATTTCATGTGAGCAAATTCAACTCAATTGGCCATCACCCTTTGAGATTGGATTGTTTAGGAACTTGTTTGCTTGCCTCCATGGTTGGAAAGATTAGGTGTAGCATTTTAACCCAAGTTTCCAATTTAGAAATAATTTCAAAACCCTATTTCAAACATTTACAAACTAGAGACAAAGTCTCTGTTTGTTTCAAAGCCAAGCTTGACCAGGCCCTTGCAAGGTAACCACATGGTTAATTGACTGATTTTGAAACCACAGTACCCTACAAAAATCCCCAGAATTGTTGGAATTCAAAAAGGATTTGAATTCATATCAAAAATCATTCCAGAAAATAGATTTAGAAAAAGAAAAGAAGCTAACAAAGGAAAAAGGCCGCGCGGCTGAAATCTGGCCCAGCAGTGAATCAGGCCCTTCAAGCCCAACCGGGGTTTTCTTTTCCCTCTCTCACGCGCGAGCGCATGCACTCAGCCGCTGACAGACCTACCCCACACCCCCTTTTGCTTATTACGCTGACGAGCGGGCCCCGCCCACGTCGACCTCGTCTTCCCCAAACCACGCCCGCGACCACGTCGCCGCTGCAGTCATGGCCGGTAATGGCGCGGCGTAATTGGGCATTAATCAGCGGGCGTTTCCTGTCGAGCCTCTGGCTATAAGACCCTCCCTGCCTCGCAAGCATTTTCCCCCAAACACCTCGCTCACTCCGCCACCAGGCTGCCCTCAATCAACCCCACACCGCCGCAGACAAAGCCCACTCCGGCGATCAATTCCGGTGAGCCTCGTGTACCCCTCTGCCTCTCGCTCTTGCTATCTGTTTCAGTGAATCTTTGCGCACCTCCTGACCCCACTAGTTCATCCTGCTTGCCCAGTCGCCGTTTCGCCGAGACCGCAGCGACCACCTCGACTCCGGCGACCAAATTCCGTAAGTTCCGTGCGCCCCTTGCCTTTTCCTTCACACGACCTTGTTCGCAGTTGCCTTGCACATCTCCTAAACCCTCAGGCTTGTGTTAGGGTGACGCGGAACCTCGGCAACGACTCCGACAACGACCACCCGACGTCTGTCTCTACTCCGACAAGCAATCATCGCCATATCCGAGCGCCCCTCCACAATCCAGTACCACGTCGAGCTTCAGCAGCCTCTTGCGAACCTGGTATGACCCTTCTCCCTCTCGCGGAAGATCTGAGCATAAGCGCCCGCCGTGAACCGGCGCTCCGCCTTCGGCCCGACGTCAGCCGCCAGACATGGTCGCTTGCTCATCCATAGATCTAGATCCAAGCGCTAGGATAGATTCACTTATCGGCGAAGCGGTACGCGATCTGGAGCGTACGATCTGTTTAAATCCTGCGGCTGCCAAGCGTGGTCCAACCGAAGCGGTACGCGCCAATCATAGCGCGACGCGTGGCTAGGGTTAGAACTGAAAACAGATTTAAAATCAGATTTTGATCCAATTTTCCAATGCTTATAACTTTTGAATGCCACGTTAGAATTTTGCAAACTTTATACCGTTGGATTCAGTGAGACAAGACCTTTCTGAATATCCAATGTGTTTAGCAAATAGTAACCATTAGAATGACTTTATTTGTAGAAACATGTTTAAGGCTAGTTTGAGAATAGTTTTAGTTTAGTAATTTGTTTTAGGGTTAAATATGTTTAGTGGGCAAACTTGTGACTTGTTAAGTTTCTGTAATCATGCACTTGCTTGGTAGATTTTCAAAATCACCACTTAGTAAATTCATGCATGCATGCATTCATATTAGTTTTGTTTGTATATATTTGTGTGTAATTGTGTGCTACAACTTTGTGTGTAGATTTTGCTAGTGATTGTGATTGTGACGAGTGCTACTCTCCACATTACCAAGGCAAGTGATATCTTCATGAATATTCCATTCCTATATTTTATACTTGCATTAGATATTTTTGCTA
Organism: Avena insularis; assembly: GCA_023614405.1. NCBI lineage: Eukaryota > Viridiplantae > Streptophyta > Magnoliopsida > Poales > Poaceae > Avena > Avena insularis. Next base: position 249,813 of record JAJUPC010000435.1, read on the forward strand.
AGACTTGCATGCTACTTTTTCAAATGTTGGTGGGAAATCCTATGTAGTTAGAATGGTAGAATTGCTAGGAAATTTCCCCTAAGGATAAGTTGACATGCCATGCTTAGCCTTGCTAATAGAAAACAAGGGGGGATTATTTATTCATGCTATGGAAAAATCTCTAAGTCTAAGGACTTGTGTTTTGTTTAATAAAACAACTAAGTTAATGAATCACCTGGGTGGAATGGGACTTGCTTGGTGGTTTTTGGTTGAGTGGTTCACAAGGCCCATGTTTATGGTTTACCTTAGTGTATCTCACTTGTGGATGGCCACCCAGGAATAAAGAGATTTGAGATGTCAAATGTTGAGAAGCTTCAAGTGCAACCACTTGGCAATATGGGCTCTGCCATGATCTTAGGTTGCTAGAACTTAGTCTCTTGGACAGTTGGTGGTAGAGGGTATGATAGGTTGGAACGCGTCCATTTGACTAAGGAAAGGCTTCTGAAGGATCTTGTCTTGGGAAACCAAGTCTTGTGGGGAAAGTGCACCACCTCTGCAGAGTGTAAAATCTAAGTACTTAGCCATGTCCCTGGTAAAGGACAATTTGAGCATCAAGACATGGAAGCTTCAAGAATCTCATCACTCCAATTTCAAAATAAAACTTGTGGGTGAACAAGGGTTAAAGGATCTTCAGTCCTTGATTGGTAGATGCCTTGGAAAGGATCTTCAGTCTTTGATTGGTAGATGCCTTGGGAAGGTTTTTGTCAAGAAAAATTTAGTGTTTTCAAATGTTAAGGAAAAATCTATTTTGAGCAAAGCAAGCCAAGCTCCACCTAGCCAAATGCATATAGTATTATAGTCCACTTAATATATACTAAGGTATCACTTGCCAATACTATTCCAAAGTATTGACCCTCTGTGGCTGTAACTTGTAATGTTGCAGGTTACTCCGATGATGAATAGGAGTCATGAGTCTACACTCAGCATGCTTGCCTGTGGCACATGAAGATGAAGACTTATGTTTATTTACTTATTCCATAAACTCTTGTATTAGGCCTTTGGCCCTGAGTTGTAAAAGACTATGTTTATCTCTGGAATGACTGTAATAAACGACCTTTGTTTCTGTGTACTTCATCTTAAACTGTGGATGCTAGCATTGATCCAGGGACTAGCATTGCAATCACAGGGATCCTTTCCTTTACAAAGGAGGGATCTTACAGATGGTATCAGAGCATTGTGTTGCCTGTAGGATTATGACCCTAGGATTGTAAACCACTAAGGAATTTTTTTCTACACTTGTCTATTCTTCTCGTAAATTTTTTTAATCTTCTCATTCTCATCTCTAATTGTAGATGAACTCCATCAACGAAGCTGTGAAGAAAGGACCACTCATGACCATGACCTTGGAGTGTGAGACTGAGTTTCCCAAGATTCTCAAGGACCTCATGGAGACCATGGAAGTACATGGTGCAGCTGTGTACAAGGGCTTTCCAGTGATGGAGGAAGGTGTGGAGTATTGGTGGGTGCAACTTCACTTGTACAAAAACAAGGAAGACAACCACAAAGAAGGAGGCTTCTGCATGTACACCAACACTTTTATGCACACCACATTCTTTGAGTCAGCAAAAGAAGCAGCTTGGAAGACTATCAAAGAACTAAGTGCTAGAGTCAAGTGCAGGATGCTCAACCTCCAAAAAGACTTAGAGAAGGAGAAGGAACATACCCAAGAGTTGGAAGTCACAAACCAAACCTTAAGGGGAGATATTATAGACTTAGTGATAGAAGCATGTGAACAAGATAGGCTTATTGCCTCTAGGAACATTGTGTTAGCCACTAGATCCAGTGAGATAGGTTTGTGAACGCACTTCGTTAGTTGGACCACCACCTATCACCTTATTTTCCAAATGATACCTTATATAAGTTTGAACCTTGGTTGATGTAATGGATTCATGTATGCATGACTTGTGTGATTTTTGTGTTCCAAGATTGTGTATCAATGTTTGACTTGTTTATCTTAAATTGTGTTGTTCTAACTTTTTCAATCTTATAAATAGATGCCTATTGCCATCAGCACTGTTGAGGAGTTCCAGGTTACCCTTTTTGGTCCTCGTATCGTAGAGCTTACTACCTTGCTCGATCTCCCTCTTCCCACCATTACGGTGCACCCACTCACCAAGTTTGAGAGGAAGGACCTCTGGGGCTTCAAGGTGAACCAGCCAGGATGCCAGACAGAGCCTACTACGGAGGCCATCGTCTTCAAGCTTATGCGATGACAGGAGAGAGGCATGGAGGTTGTCATGCAGGACTGATAGGGACGATTGTTAGGCATCACTCTCGACAGTTAGAGGTACTCACTTCCACGACGGAAGGCGTGATGATGACGGAGAGTCCATTGACTTTGAGGACAACTCGAGGTCACGCAGAGCCGATCGCTGTACCTCCAGGACTTAGAGACTCTTATTAGGCACGTGGATCTTGACAGGACCAACGTCATGCTTAGCAATGCGAGCTCAGTGCAACTTGGCGAGAAGGACAAGCTCTTCGCAATGAGGACGAGATAGTCAAGGAGATGGAGGCGAAGTTCGAGACCCAAGACCGTAAGTTCAAGAGTCAAGAGAAACGTGTCCAGGATAGGAACAAGAGGATTCGTGACATGACCGAGGAACTGCAGTCCAAGGACTTCGAGTTAGAGCAGCAACAGACAATGATCGAGAGACTTCGTTCCTAGAATAGGGCCCTCAAGACCAAGATCGACTCCTTGACCACTACTATCGAGGAGAACAAGACCGCAATGGAGAACGTAGGTCTTACCTTTGTCGAGGAGGAGATTGATGCTGACGAGTAGACTTGACTACTCAGTTATCTTTATTTTACCGTACTTGTTATTTGTGAACTTATTATTGGACCATCCGACATGTGGATGGCTTGCCACTTGTGTGTTTTACTTTGAGACTTTTGTTATCTGGTTGTTAAGCTTTTATCCTTGTGTTGCATGCTATGTGTTTGCTTATATGATGTATTGTGCGTGAATCATGTAAGGGTATCTCATTCTTATCTCTATATGATCAAACCACAGATGCCTCCCCGTCGCGCAAACCCCAACCCCAACCCCAACAACATTACCCCGGAAATGCAACAAATGATGAATGCGCAGACATAGCTTATGCAAATGATGACGATATTCATCCAAAACCAGAACAACAACAACAACAACAACAACAATAACCCCAATAACAACAACCCTCCGGGTTTTGATATGCTCACCAGATTTCTGCGTCTGAGGCCAGCTAAGTTTTCGGGAACGACTGATCCCATGGTGGCCAATGATTGGCTACGTTCGGTGAACAAAGATTTAGTGACCGTGGGCTGCACGGATGCTGAAAAAGTCAGGTTCGCGGCACATCTGTTGGAAGGACCAGCCGCCGCATGGTGGGACAACTTCCAGATCACCACTCCTATTGATGAGGTGACTTGGGCTATCTTTGAAGATGGTTTTCGCACTACTCATATCTCACCAGGAATGATGAGCCTGAAAAAGAAGGAGTTTCACAACCTGAAGCAGTGACACCACAGCGTGGCTGAATATATAGAAGAGTTCAACAATCTGGCGCGCTATGCACCGGATGAGGTTGACACAGATGCCAAAAGGAAGGAAAAGTTTCTGGAAGGCTTGAATGATGAGCTGAATCTGCAGCTGTCTGTGGCATATGTTCCAACTTATCAGTCGCTGTGTGACAAGGCTGTTATTGTGGAGAATAAAATGAAGCAAGTCGAGAGTAGAAAGAGGAAACACTCCGACAAGCACAGCTCGGGATCGTCTCATAAACGATCTCACTATGATGATAGTGTCAGCCTAGGATCCCACAAGCATGGGAAGTTTAACAAGCACCACAACCACAACCGTCATGACAACAAGCATCATCATAGTCATGACAATGATAAGTACAAGAATCACAAGAGTGGACATAAGAGCCACCACAGTGGAAGTGGAATTGGAAGTCAGCCTAAAAGGGACATCAGTCAGGTTGAATGCTTCAAATGCAAGAAGCTGGGGCATTATGCTAATGAGTGCCCTGAGAAGAAAGTTGAAGGACCTAAAAAGCCCAATCCTTTTCAGAAAGGACAGGTTAACCACATCAATGTGGAGGAGGTCTATGAAGAGCCTGATGCCGTTGCTGGTAAGTTCAGACTCAATTCCATCTCAGCATTTGTACTCTTTGACACTGGTGCATCTCATTCATTCATATCAAAAGCATTTGTCGAAAGAAATGAACTACTGGTAGAAACCATTGGGTGTCCTATAAGAGTAAGTTCTCCTGGTGGAGAAATGATAGTAAACTCAGGATGTCATGATTTAGTCATAGAGTTTGGAAAACAAAAGTTTCCAGTGAACTTAATAATCCTGAATTCCCAAGGATTGGATGTGATTTTGGGAATGGATTGGATGGCTAAGTATGAGGGAGTACTAGATTGTTCCAATCGTACAGTTTCACTCACAACCCCTGAGGGTAAGAGGATAAAATTCAAGTCCAATTTTAAATCTAAAGGAAGTAAGCTGAATTCTCTTAAGGGGGTTAGCATGGACACTGTGCCAATTGTATGTAGTTTCCGGATGTGTTTCCGGAAGAGTTACCGGGAATGCCACCAGATAGAGATGTAGAGTTTATAATAGATTTGGTACCAGGTTCTGCACCAAGAGCAAAGAGGCCTTATAAAATGTCAGTTGACGAACTAAAGGAACTCAAGAAACAACTTGGAGAACAATTGCAGAAAGTATTCATCCAACCAAGTTCTTCATCTTGGGGAGCCCCAGTATTGTTCGTAGAAAAGAAAGATAGAACTCAAAGATTGTGCATAGATTACCGTTCTCTCAACGAGGTAACCATCAAGAACAAATATCCTTTGCCAAGAATCAATTACTTGTTTGATCAGCTAGAAGGAGCATGTGTATTCTCGAAGATTGATCTTCGGTCAGGCTATTTTCAACTCAAGATAAGAGAGCAAGACATACCTAAAACAGCATTCACCACAAGGTATGGATTGTATGAGTACACTGTGATGCCTTTCGGTTTAACCAACGCTCCAGCATACTTCATGAGTATGATGAACAAAGTGTTCATGGAATTTCTCGACAAGTTCGTTGTCGTTTTCATCGATGACATCTTAGTCTACTCCAAGAGCAAGGAAGAGCATGAAAGACATCTCCGCTTGATACTTGAGAAACTGAGGGAACATAAGCTTTATGCCAAATTCAGCAAGTGTGAGTTTTAGTTAGAAGAAGTGGGATTTCTTGGTCACATTATGACAAAGGATGGTGTAGCAGTTGATCCTGCTAAAGTTTCAGCTCTGACAGAATGGGAATCTCCTAAGAACGTAAAAGAGGTTCGTAGTTTCCTTGGTTTAGCAGGATACTACAGAAGATTCATTGAAAAATTTTCAAAGGTTGCTAAACCAATGACAAAATTGTTAAAGAAAGATAAGAAATTTGCTTGGTCTGAAGGATGTGAACTCAGCTTTCAAGAATTAAAGAAGAGACTTGTGTCAGCTCCGGTTACATGCCTACAGGACTTGGAAAAGGATTTCAAGTGTATTGTGATGCTTCGCATCAAGGATTAGGTAAATACTTATGCAAGGCGGAAAAGTTGTGGCTTATGCCTCGAGACAACTCAAAACTCATGAAGTAAACTATCCTACTCATGATTTAGAGTTAGCCGCTGTTGTCCATGCACTCAAAACATGGAGACACTACCTTTTGGGAAAGCGTTGTGAAGTATTCACCGATCATAAGAGTTTGAAGTATATCTTCACCTGAAGAAATCAATATGAGACAAAGGAGATGGCTAGAACTTATCAAGGATTACGACTTGAGTTTGCAGTACCACCCATGATAAAGCAAATGTAATGGCAGATGCTCTAAGTCGTAAAGCGTTTGTAAATAGCCTTACCAAAGGTGAATTGCGGATGACTTGTGTAAGCAATTCAAGGAACTCAGGTTGGAGATTGTGCCAGAAGGACATCTCATGTCTTTGGATGTTCAACCCACTCTGTTGGATAAGATTAAAGAAGCCCAAAAGACGGATAAAGAAATCGAAGAGATTAAGGAAAGGATTAGCCAAGGGAAGGCTAAAAGTTTCCATATGGACGAACAAGGTACTTTATGGCACGGGAAACGTATTTGTGTTCCACAAGATCCGGAAATGCGGAAACTGATTTTACAAGAAGCCCATAACTCTCCATATTCTATTCACCCGGGAAACACCAAAATGTACATGGATATGAAAGAAAGATTTTGGTGGAACAATCTCAAAAGGGACATCGCCGAACACATTGCTTTGTGTGAGGTGTGTAGTAGAGTGAAAGCAGACATCGAAACCAGCAGGTTTGCTTCAACCAATGCCTATTCCTGAATGGAAGTGGGAAAATATTGGTATGGATTTCATTACCGGATTACCAAGGACCAGGTCAGGGTATGATTCCATATGGGTAGTAGTGGATCGCCTAACTAAAGTGGCTCATTTTATACCCGTAAAGACAACTTATACCAGTGCCAAGTTAGCCAAAATCTACATGAGCAGAATTGTATGCCTTCACGGTGTACCTAAGAGTATTGTGTCTGATAGAGGAACTCAGTTCACTTCTCAATTTGGAGACAGCTTCATGAATCTTTGGGAACGAGATTGGAATTCAGCACTGCTTTTCATCCTGAAACTGATGGACAAACAGAAAGGACTAATCAAATTCTTGAAGACATGTTGAGGGCATGTGCCCTAGACTATGGAGCAAGTTGGGATAAATGTCTGCCTTACGCAGAGTTCTCTTACAATAACCGTTATCAATCTAGCATCGGGATGGCACCGTTTGAGTTTCTCTACGGAAGAAAGTGTACCACCCCATTGCTATGGAATGGTGTGGGAGAAAGAAGTTTGTTTGGACCAGATCTTATCAAAGATGCCGAAGAAAAGGTCAAATTGGTTAGCGACAGATTGAAGATAGCACAGTCTCGACAGAAAAGCTACGCAGATGCTAAGCGTAGAGAAGTCACTTACGAAGTTGGGGATAGAGCAGTCCATAATGTTTTTCATGTGAGTCAGCTTAAGAAATGTCACCCGGAGATGGAAGGATCTTCTTTGAAGGATACCATATCTTTGGAGGAAGTTCAACTAGAAAGTGATCTCACCTATGAAGAAAAGCCTGTCAAGATTCTTGAGACCGCAGAAAGAGTCACAAGGACAAAGACTATCAAGTTTTGCAAAGTGCAATGGAGTCATCACTCCGAAGAGGAAGCAACATGGGAAAGAGAAGATGATCTTCGGAAAGACCACCCTCACCTATTTGCTAGCCAATCCGAATCTCGAGGGCGAGATTCATCTTAAGGGGGTTAGATTTGTAACATCCCCAAAATCATATTTCAAAATTCATTCATATCATCCTTGCATCCTTCATTCATTTAGGGTTTTTATCAAAATCATTTAGAAGCAGAAGCTTGAGCTATGATTTCATGTGAGCAAATTTAACTCAAATGGCCATCACCCTTTGAGACTTGATTATTTAGGAACTTGTTTGCTTGCCTCCATTGTTGGAAAGTTTAGGTGTAGCAATTTAACCAAAGTTCTCAACTTGGAAATAATTTCAAAACCCCTATTTCAAACATTTGCAAATTAGAAGCAAAGGCTCTGTTTGTATTATTCCCAAGCTTGACCAAGCCCTTGCAGGGTAACTACTTGTTAAATAACTGGTTTTTGAAACCACAGAACCCTGCAAAAATCCCCAGATTTGTTTGAATTCAAAAAGGATTTGAATTCATATCAAAATCGTTCTAGATAATAGAATTAGAAAAAGAAAAGAGTTAAACAAAGGAAAAAGGCCGAGCACCCGAAATCTGGCCCAGCAGTGAATCAAGCCCAACTAGCCCACCCGGGGTTTTCTTTTCCCTCTCTCACCTTGGCCCACCGATCGTGTAGCAATGACCACCTACCCACCTCCTTGACAGGCGGCCCGGTCCACGTGGTCCTCGTCTTCCCCAAACCGCGCCTGCGACCACGTCGCTGCTGCAGTCATTGCCGGTAATGGCGCGACGTAATTGGGCATTAATCTGCGAGCATTTCCTGTCGAGCCTCTGGCTATAAGACCCTCTCTGCCCCGCAACCATTTTCCCCCAAACACCTCGCTCACTCCGCCACCAGGTTGCCCTCAATCAACCCCACACCGTCGCAGACAGAGCCCACTCCGGCGATCAATTCCGGTGAGCCTCGTGTTCCCCTCTGCCTCTCACTCTTGCTATCTGATTCAGTGAGTCTTTGCTCACCTCCTGACCCCACTAGTTCATCCTGTACTACCCCAGGTCGCCGGTTCCACTCGACACCGCAAGCACCGACGACAGACACGAGTCCGGCGAACTCTAGTGGTAAGTCCAGACCACCCCGAACCTTGTCATTCACGCACGCATGTTGTCCGTGATCTTCTGCATCTGACCACACCTTCCGTTTGCATCCTAGTTATCTACAACGTCGTCTCCGACCTCGAACAGAACCACCTGCCGCCTGTCTCTACTCCGACGAGCAATCCTCGCCATGACAGCACGCCCCTCCGCAAACCAACGCTACCTTGAGCTTCAGCAGCTTCTCGCGAACCTGGTATGACCCTTCTCCCTCTCGCGGACGATCTGGGCAGCTAAGCGCCGCCGTGAACCCGAGCGCTCACTTCGCATGCCGACAGCGCCCGAACAGGACAATCGCTTTCGCAGCGCCGTTAGATCTAGATCCAAGCGCTAGGATAGATTCACTTATCGGCGTGAGCGATACGATCTGGGCGTCGATCTGTTTAAATCCTCTGACTATGGAGCTCGATCCGGTCTGAACGATGCGCACCAATGAGGTTGCGACGCGTGGCTAGGATGAATTCAAAAACAGAATTTAAACCAGAATTAGATCCAAACTTCAAACTGCCATAACTTTTGATTGCCACGTTGGAATTTTGCAAACTTTATACCGTTGGATTCAGTGAAACAAGACCTTTCTGCCTATCCAATGTGTTTAGCAAATAGTAACCATTAGAATGACTTTATTTGTAGAAACTTGTTTAAGGCTAATTTGAGATTGGATTTAGTTTAGTATTTTGTTTTAGGGTTAAATAAGTTTGTTTTGGCAAATTTGGTGTCTTGATAAGTTTTTGTATTCATGCACTTGCTTGGCAAAGTTTTCAAAATGCCCACTTAGTAAATTCATGCATGCATGCATCCATATTATTTTTGATTGTATTTAAATTGTGTGTAATTGTATGCTACAATTTTGTGTGTAGATTTTACTAGTGATTGTGATTGTGAAGAGTGATACTCTCCTCATTACCAAGGCAAGTGATGCTTCATATCTTTTGGTCCCATTACTTTCACTATGCATCAGTGTTTTTGCTAAGTAAAACTTGCATGGAATTTTGCTAAGTATAGACCTTGCTATGGGAAATCCTAGTAGATGAAACCTTAGTAGAAATTCCAAAGTTAAGATTCCTATTACTATCATGCTTAGCCTAGCTAATAGAAAACAAGGGTGGATTATTATTCATGCTATGGAAAAAAAATTCTAAGTCTGAGGACTTGTGTTTTGTGTAATAAAACAACTAAGTGAATGAATCACCTGGGTGGAATGGAAGGAATGGTTTGTGTTGAGTGGTTCACAAGGCCATGGACATGGCTTGTGTATCTCACTTGTGGATGGCCACCCAGGAACAAAGAGATTTGAGATGTCAAATGTTGAGAAGCTTCAAGTGCAACCACTTGGCAATATGGGCTCTGCCATGATTATATAGGTTGCAAGAACTTAGCCATATGGACAGTGGGTGGTAGGGTTTGATAGGTTGGAGCGCGTCCATGATGGTCTAAGGGAAGGCTTCTGAAAGATCTTGTCTTGGGAAACCAAGTCTTGTGGGGAAAGTGCACCACCTCTGCAGAGTGTAAAACCTAAGTACTTAGCCATGTCCCTGGTAAAGGACAATTTGAGCATCAAGACATGGAAGCTTCAAGAATCTCATCACTCCAATTTCTAAATAAAAATTTGTGGGTGAACAAGGGTTAAAGGATCTTCAGTATTTGATTGGTAGATACCTTGGAAAGGATCTTCAGTCTTTGATTGGTAGATGCCTTGGGAAAGATTTTGTCAAGCAAAAACTTAGTGTTTTCAAATGATAAGGAAAAATCTATTTTGAGCAAAGCAAGCCAAGCTCCACTTAGCCAAAATGCATATAGTATTATAGTCCACTTTAAAATATACTAAGGTATCACTTGCCAATAATATTCCAAAGTATTGACCCTCTGTGGCTGTAACTTGTAATGTTGCAGGTTACTCCGATGATGAATAGGAGTCATGAGTCTACACTCAACATGCTTGCCTGTGGCACATGAAGATGAAGACTTATGTTTATTTACTTATTCCATAAACTATTGTATTAGGCCTTTGGCCCTGAGTTGTAAAAGACTATGTTTTATCTCTGGAATGACTGTAATAAACGACCTTTGTATCTGTGTAGTTCATCTTAAACTGTGGATGCTAGCATTGATCCAGGGACTAGCATTGCAATCACAGGGATCCTTTCCTTTACAAAGGACGGGTCTTACATGGATCCATATGTGGTATCTGAAAAGAACACACATGCAATGAGTCTGGTTGTTGTTAGTGAAAATTACATACATGCAATGACATTGGTGGATCCATAGGTGGATTGTGAAAAGAACACACAAGCAATGACACTGGTTGATCCATATGTGGTATGCGAAAAGAACACACATGCAATGACTCTGGTTGTTGTTATTGAAAACAACACACATGCAATGACACTGGTGGATCCATGTGTGGTCTCTAAAAAGAACACCCATTTTAATGACACTAGTGGATCCATATGTGGTATGTGAAAAGAACACACATTTCAATGACTCAGTTGTTGTTAGTAAAAAGAACACACATGCAATGACACTGCTGGATCCATGTGTGGTCTCTGAAGAGAACACACATGCAATGTCTCTGGTTGTTGTTAGTAAAAAGAGCACACATGCAATGACATTGGTGGATCCATGTGTGGATTATGAAGAGAACACACATGCAATGACACTGGTGGATCCATATGTCGTATGTGAAAACAACACACATGCAACGACTCTAGTTGTTGTTAGTGAAAAGAACATACATGCAATGACACTGGTGGATCCATAGGTGGATTGAGAAAAGAACACACATGCAATGAAACTGGTGGATCCATATGTGGTATGTGAAAAGAACACACATGAAATGACTCTGGTTGTTAGTAGTGAAAAGAACACACATGCAATGACACTGGTGGATCCATAGGTGGTATGTGAAAAGAACACACGTTTCAATGACTCTGGTTGTTGTTACTAAAAAGAACACAGATGCAATGACACTGGTGGATCCATAGGTGGATTGTGAAATGAGCACACATGCAATGACACTGGTGGATCCATATGTGGTATGTGAAAAGAACACACATGCAATGACTCCAGTTGTTGTTAGTGAAAAGAAAATACATGCAATGACACAACTAGATCCATGTGTGGTCACTGAAGAAAACACACATGCAATGACTCTGGTTGTTGTTAGTAAAAAGAGCACACATGCAATGACACTGGTGGATCCATGTGAAAAGAACACACATACAACACACATGACAATGGTGGATCCATATGTGGTATGTGAGAAGAACAGTCATGTGAAATGACTCTTGTTGTTATAAAAAAAGAACACACATGCAATGACACTGGTGGATCCATAGGTGGATTGTGAAAAGAGCACACATGCAATGACACTGGTGGATCCATATGTGGTATGTGAAAAGAACACACATGCAATGACTCTAGTTGTTGTTAGTGAAAAGAACATACATGCAATGACACTGGTGGATCCATAGGTGGATTGTGAAAAGAACACCCATGCAATGACACTGGTGGATCCATAGGTGGTATGTGAAAAGAACACACATTTCAATGACTCTGGTTGTTGTTACTAAAAAGAACACACATGCAATGACACTGGTGGATCCATATGTGGATTGTGAAAAGAGGACAGATGCAATGACACTGGTGGATCCATATGTGGTATGTGAAAAGAACACACATGCAATGACTCTGGTTGTTGTTAGTGAAAATTACATACATGCAATGACACTGGTGGATCCATAGGTGGATTGTGAAAATAACACACAAGCAATGACACTGGTTGATCCATATGTGGTATGTGAAAAGAACACACATGCAATGACTCTGGTTGTTGTTATTGAAAACAACACACATGCAATGACACTGGTGGATCCATGTGTGGTCTCTAAAAAGAACACCCATTTTAATGACACTAGTGGATCCATATGTGGTATGTGAAAAGAACACACATTTCAATGACTCAGTTGTTGTTAGTAAAAAGAACACACATGCAATGACACTGCTGGATCCATGTGTGGTCTCTGAAGAGAACACACATGCAATGTCTCTGGTTGTTGTTAGTAAAAAGAGCACACATGCAATGACATTGGTGGATCCATGTGTGGATTATGAAGATAACACACATGCAATGACACTGGTGGATCCATATGTGGTATGTGAGAAGAACAGTCATGAAATGATTCCAGTTGTTGTTAGTAAAAAGAACACACATGCAATGACACTGGTGGATCCATAGGTGGATTGTGAAAAGAGCACACATTCATAGACACTTGTGGATCCATATGTGGTATGTGAAAAGAACACACATGCAATGACTCCAGTTGTTCTTAGTGAAAAGAACATACTCCCTCCGTCCCAAAATAAGTGACTTGAGTTTCTCTACATTCGCATGTATCTATATACTAAAACGTGTCTAGATACATCCGAATCTAGAAAAACTCACGTCACTTATTTTGAGATGGAAAGAACATCAATGACACTGGTGGATCCATGTGTTGTCTCTGAAGAGAACACACAATTCAATGACACTGGTGGATCCATATGTGGTATGTGAAAAGAACACACATGCAATGACTCTAGTTGTTGTTACTAAAAGAACACATATGCAATGACACTGGTGGATCCATATGTGGTATGTGAAAAGAACACACATTTCAATGACTCTGGTTGTTGTTACTAAAAAGAACACCCATGCAATGACACTGGTGGATCCATAGGTGGTATGTGAAAAGAACACACATTTCAATGACTCTGGTTCTTGTTACTAAAAAGGACACACATGCAATGACACTGGTGGATCCATATGTGGATTGTGAAAAGAGAACACATGCAATGACACTGGTGGATCCATATGTGGTATGTGAAAAGAACACACATGCAATGACTCCAGTTGTTGTTAGTGAAAAGAACATACATGCAATGACACTGGTGGATCCATAGGTGGATTGAGAAAAGAACACACATGCAATGACACTGGTGGATCCATATGTGGTATGTGAAAAGGACACACATGAAATGACTCTGGTTGTTAGTAGTGAAAAGACCACACATGCAATGACACTGGTGGATCCATAGCTGGTATGTGAAAAGAACACACGTTTCAATGACTCTGGTTGTTGTTACTAAAAAGAACACACATGCAATGACACTGGTGGATCCATATGTGGATTGTGAAATGTGCACACATGCAATGACACTGGTGGATCCATATGAGGTATGTGAAAAGAACACACATGCAATGACTCCAGTTGTTGTTAGTGAAAAGAAAATACATGCAATGACACTGGTGGATCCATGTGTGATCTCGAAAAAGAACACACATTTCAATGACACTAGTGGATCCATATGTGGTATGTGAAAAGAACACACATTCAATGACTCTTGTTGTTGTTACTAAAAAGAACACACATGCAATGAAACTAGTGGATCCATAGGTGATATGTGAAAAGAACACACATTTCAATGACTCTGGTTGTTGTTAGTAAAAAGAACACATATGCAATGACACTGGTGGATCCATGTGTGGTCTTTGAAGAGAACACACATGCAATGACTCTGGTTGTTGTTAGTAAAAAGAGCACACAAACAATGACACTGGTGGATCCATGTGTGGATTGTGAAGAGAACACACATGCAATGACACTGGTGGATCCATATGTGGTATGTGAGAAGAACAGTCATGAAATGGTTCCAGTTGTTGATAGTAAAAAGAACACACATGCAATGACAGTGGTGGATCCATAGGTGGATTGTGAAAAAAGCACACATGCAATGCCACTTGTGGATCCATATGTGGTATGTGAAAAGAACACACATTTCAATGACTCTAGTTGTTGTTAGTAAAAAAACACACATGCAATGACACTGGTGGATCCAAAGGTGGATTGTGAAAAGAGCACACATTTCAATGACTCTGGTTGTTGTTAGTAAAAAGAACACATATGCTATGACACTGGGGGATCCATGTGTGGTCACTTAAGAGAACACACATGCAATGACTCTGGTTGTTGTTAGTAAAAAGAGCACACATGCAATGACACTGGTGGATCCATGTGTGGATTGTGAAGAGAACACACATGCAATGACACTGGTGGATCCATATATGGTATGTGAGAAGAACAGTCATGAAATGACTCTAGTTGTTTGTTAGTAAAAAGAACACACATGCAATGACACTGGTGGATCCATAGGTGGATTGTGAAAAGAGCACACATGCAATGACACTGGTGGATCCATATGTGGTATGTGAAAAGAACACACATGCAATGACTCTAGTTGTTGTTAGTGAAAAGAACATACATGCAATGACACTGGTGGATCCATAGGTGGATTGTGAAAAGAACACCCATGCAATGACACTGGTGGATCCATAGGTGGTATGTGAAAAGAACACACATTTCAATGACTCTGGTTGTTGTTACTAAAAAGAACACACATGCAATGACACTGGTGGATCCATATGTGGATTGTGAAGAGAACACACATGCAATGACACTGGTGGATCCATATGTGGTATGTGAAAAGAACACACATGCAATGACTCTGGTTGTTGTTAGTGAAAATTACATACATGCAATGACACTGGTGGATCCATAGGTGGATTTGAAAAGAACACACAAGCAATGACACTGGTTGATCCATATGTGGTATGTGAAAAGAACACACATGCAATGACTCTGGTTGTTGTTATTGAAAACAACACACATGCAATGACACTGGTGGATCCATGTGTGGTCTCTAAAAAGAACACCCATTTTAATGACACTAGTGGATCCATATGTGGTATGTGAAAAGAACACACATTTCAATGATTCAGTTGTTGTTAGTAAAAAGAACACACATGCAATGACACTGCTGGATCCATGTGTGGTCTCTAAAGAGAACACACATGCAATGTCTCTGGTTGTTGTTAGTAAAAAGAGCACACATGCAATGACATTGGTGGATCCATGTGTGGATTATGAAGAGAACACACATGCAATGACACTGGTGGATCCATATGTGGTATGTGAGAAGAACAGTCATGAAATGATTCCAGTTGTTGTTAGTAAAAAGAACACACATGCAATGACACTGGTGGATCCATAGGTGGATTGTGAAAAGAGCACACATTCATAAACACTTGTGGATCCATATGTGGTATGTGAAAAGAACACACATGCAATGACTCCAGTTGTTCTTAGTGAAAAGAACATACTCCCTCCGTCCCAAAATAAGTGACTTGAGTTTCTCTACATTCGCATGTATCTATATACTAAAACGTGTCTAGATACATCCGAATCTAGAAAAACTCACGTCATATTTTGGATGGAAGAATGCATCAATGACACTGGTGGATCCATGTGTTGTCTCTGAAGAGAACACACATTTCAATGACACTGGTGGATCCATATGTGGTATGTGAAAAGAACACACATGCAATGACTCTGGTTGTTGTTACTAAAAGAACACGCATGCAATGACACTGGTGGATCCATATGTGGTATGTGAAAAGAACACACATTTCAATGACTCTGGTTGTTGTTACTAAAGAACACCCATGCAATGACACTGGTGGATCCATAGGTGGTATGTGAAAAGAACACACATTTCAATGACTCTGGTTGTTGTTACTAAAAAGGACACACATGCAATGACACTGGTGGATCCATATGTGGTATGTGAAAAGAACACACATGCAATGACTCTGGTTGTTGTTACTAAAAGAACACGCATGCAATGACACTGGTGGATCCATATGTGGTATGTGAAAAGAACACACATTTCAATGACTCTGGTTGATGTTACTAAAAAGAACACCCATGCAATGACACTGGTGGATCCATAGGTGGTATGTGAAAAGAACACACATTTCAATGACTCTGGTTGTTGTTACTAAAAAGGACACACATGCAATGACACTGGTGGATCCATATGTAGATTGTGAAAAGAGAACACATGCAACGACACTGGTGGATCCATATGTGGTATGTGAAAAGAACACACATGCAATGACTCCAGTTGTTGTTAGTGAAAAGAACATACATGCAATGACACTGGTGGATCCATAGGTGGATTGAGAAAAGAACACACATGCAATGACACTTGTGGATCCATATGTGGTATGTGAAAAGAACACACATGAAATGACTCTGGTTGCTAGTAGTGAAAAGAACACACATGCAATGACACTGGTGGATCCATATGTGGTATGTGAAAAGAACACACATGAAATGACTCTGGTTTTTGTTACTAAAAAGAACACACATGCAATGACACTGGTGGATCCATAGGTGGATTGTGAAATGAGCACACATGGAATGACACTGGTGGATCCATATGTGGTATGTGAAAAGAACACACATGCAATGACTCCAGTTGATGTTAGTGAAAAGAAAATACATGCAATGACACTGGTGGATCCATGTGTGATCTCGAAAAAGAACACACATTTCAATGACACTAGTGGATCCATATCTGGTATGTGAAAAGAACACACATTCAATGACTCTGGTTGTTGTTACTAAAAATAACACACATGCAATGACACTGGTGGATCCATAGGTGGTATGTGAAAAGAACACACATTTCAATGACTCTAGTTGTTGTTAGTAAAAAGAACACATATGCAATGACACTGGTGGATCCATGTGTGGTCTTTGTAGATAACACACATGCAATGACTCTGGTTGTTGTTAGTAAAAAGAGCACACAAACAATGACACTGGTGGATCCATGTGTGGATTGTGAAGAGAACACACATGCAATGACACTGGTGGATCCATATGTGGTATGTGAGAAGAACAGTCATGAAATGGTTCCAGTTGTTGATAGTAAAAAGAACACACATGCAATGACACTGGTGGATCCATAGGTGGATTGTGAAAAAAGCACACATGCAATGCCACTTGTGGATCCATATGTGGTATGTGAAAAGAACCTACATGCAATGACTCCAGTTGTTGTTAGTGAAAAGAACATACTCCCTCCGTCCCAAAATAAGTGACTTGAGTTTGTCTACATTCACTTGTATCTATATACTAAAACGTGTCTCGATACATCTGAATCTAGAAAAACCCACGTCACTTATTTTGGGATGGAGGGAGTACATGCAATGAAACTGGTGGATCCAAGTGTTGTCTCTGAAGAGAACACACATTTCAATGACACTGGTGGATCCATATGTGGTATGTGAAAAGAACACACATTTCAATGACTCTGGTTGTTGTTACTAAAAAGAACACCCATGCAATGACACTGGTGGATCCATAGGTGGTATGTGAAAAGAACACACATTTCAATGACTCTGGTTGTTGTTACTAAAAAGGACACACATGCAATGACACTGGTGGATCCATATGTGGATTGTGAAAAGAGAACACATGCAATGACACTGGTGGATCCATATGTGGTATGTGAAAAGAACACACATGCCATGACTCCAGTTGTTGTTAGTGAAAAGATCATACATGCAATGACACTGGTGGATCCATAGGTGGATTGAGAAAAGAACACACATGCAATGACACTGGTGGATCCATATGTGGTATGTGAAAAGAACACACATGAAATGACTCTGGTTGTTAGTAGTGAAAAGAACACACATGCAATGACACTGGTGGATCCATAGGTGGTATGTGAAAAGAACACACGTTTCAATGACTCTGGTTGTTGTTACTAAAAAGAACACACATGCAATGACACTGGTGGATCCATAGGTGGATTGTGAAATGAGAACACATGCAATGACACTGGTGGATCCATATGTGGTATGTGAAAAGAACACACATGCAATGACTCTGGTTGTTGTTACTAAAAGAACACGCATGCAATGACACTGGTGGATCCATATGTGGTATGTGAAAAGAACACACATTTCAATGACTCTGGTTGTTGTTACTAAAAAGAACACCCATGCAATGACACTGGTGGATCCATAGGTGGTATGTGAAAAGAACACACATTTCAATGACTCTGGTTGTTGTTACTAAAAAGGACACACATGCAATGACACTGGTGGATCCATATGTGGTATGTGAAAAGAACACACATGCAATGACTCTGGTTGTTGTTACTAAAAGAACACGCATGCAATGACACTGGTGGATCCATATGTGGTATGTGAAAAGAACACACATTTCAATGACTCTGGTTGATGTTACTAAAAAGAACACCCATGCAATGACACTGGTGGATCCATAGGTGGTATGTGAAAAGAACACACATTTCAATGACTCTGGTTGTTGTTACTAAAAAGGACACACATGCAATGACACTGGTGGATCCATATGTAGATTGTGAAAAGAGAACACATGCAACGACACTGGTGGATCCATATGTGGTATGTGAAAAGAACACACATGCAATGACTCCAGTTGTTAGTGAAAAGAACATACATGCAATGACCTTTGGTGGATCCATAGGTGGATTGAGAAAAGAACACACATGCAATGACACTTGTGGATCCATATGTGGTATGTGAAAAGAACACACATGAAATGACTCTGGTTGCTAGTAGTGAAAAGAACACACATGCAATGACACTGGTGGATCCATATGTGGTATGTGAAAAGAACACACATGAAATGACTCTGGTTTTTGTTACTAAAAAGAACACACATGCAATGACACTGGTGGATCCATAGGTGGATTGTGAAATGAGCACACATGGAATGACACTGGTGGATCCATATGTGGTATGTGAAAAGAACACACATGCAATGACTCCAGTTGATGTTAGTGAAAAGAAAATACATGCAATGACTTTGGTGGATCCATGTGTGATCTCGAAAAAGAACACACATTTCAATGACACTAGTGGATCCATATGGTATGTGAAAAGAACACACATTCAATGACTCTGCTTGTTGTTACTAAAAATAACACACATGCAATGACACTGGTGGATCCATAGGTGGTATGTGATAAGAACACACATTTCAATGACTCTAGTTGTTAGTAAAAAGAACACATATGCAATGACACTGGTGGATCCATGTGGGGTCTTTGTAGATAACACACATGCAATGACTCCAGTTGTTGTTAGTGAAAAGAGCACACAAACAATGACACTTTGGTGGATCCATGTGTGGATTGTGAAGAGAACACACATGCAATGACACTGGTGGATCCATATGTGGTATGTGAGTAGAACAGACATGAAATGGTTCAGTTGTTGATAGTAAAAAGAACACACATGCAATGACCTTTGGTGGATCCATAGGTGGATTGTGAAAAAAGCACACATGCAATGCCACTTGTGGATCCATATGTGGTATGTGAAAAGAACCTACATGCAATGACTCCAGTTGTTGTTAGTGAAAAGAACATACTCCCTCCGTCCCAAAATAAGTGACTTGAGTTTGTCTACATTCACTTGTATCTATATACTAAAACGTGTCTCGATACATCTGAATCTAGAAAAACCCACGTCACTTATTTTGAGATGGAAAAGAAACATCTAATGAAACTGGTGGATCCAAGTGTTGTCTCTGAAGAGAACACACATTTCAATGACACTGGTGGATCCATATGTGGTATGTGAAAAGAACACACATTTCAATGACTCTGGTTGTTGTTACTAAAAAGAACACCCATGCAATGACACTGGTGGATCCATAGGTGGTATGTGAAAAGAACACACATTTCAATGACTCTGGTTGTTGTTACTAAAAAGGACACACATGCAATGACACTAGTGGATCCATATGTGGATTGTGAAAAGAGAACACATGCAATGACACTGGTGGATCCATATGTGGTATGTGAAAAGAACACACATGCCATGACTCCAGTTGTTGTTAGTGAAAAGAACATACATGCAATGACACTGGTGGATCCATAGGTGGATTGAGAAAAGAACACACATGCAATGGCACTGGTGGATTCATATGTGGAATGTGAAAAGAACACACATGAAATGACTCTGGTTGTTAGTAGTGAAAAGAACACACATGCAATGACACTGGTGGATCCATAGGTGGTATGTGAAAAGAACACACGTTTCAATGACTCTGGTTGTTGTTACTAAAAAGAACACACATGCAATGACACTGGTGGATCCATAGGTGGATTGTGAAATGAGAACACATGCAATGACACTGGTGGATCCATATGTGGTATGTGAAAAGAACACACATGCAATGACTCCAGTTGTTGTTAGTGAAAAGAAAATACATGCAATGACACTGGTGGATCCATGCATGGTCTCTAAAAAGAACACACGTTTCAATGACACTGGTGGATCCATATGTGGTATGTGAAAAGAACACACATGCAATGACTCTGGTTGTTGTTACTAAAAGAACACGCATGCAATGACACTGGTGGATCCATATGTGGTATGTGAAAAGAACACACATTTCAATGACTCTGGTTGTTGTTACTAAAAAGAACACCCATGCAATGACAGGTGGATCCATGTGTGGTATGTGAAAAGAACACACATTCAATGACTCTGGTTGTTGTTAGTAAAAGAGCACACAAACAATGACACTTGTGGATCCATGTGTGGATTGTGAAGAGAACACATGCAATGACACTGGTGGATCCATATGTGGTATGTGAGAAGAACACACATGAAATGACTTCAGTTGTTGATAGTAAAAGAACACACATGCAATGACACTGGTGGATCCATAGGTGGATTGTGAAAAAGCACACATGCAATGACACTTGTGGATCCATATGTGGTATGTGAAAAGAACACACATGAAATGACTCGGTTGTTGTTAGTGAAAAGACATACTCCTCGTGCAAAAATAAGTGACAGGTGGATTGTCTACATTACATGGTATGACTAAACGTGTCTAGATACATCCATATCTAGAAAACACGTCACTTATTTTGGGATGGAAAAACACATGCAATGAAACTGGTGGATCCAAGTGTGGTCTCTAAAGAC
This sequence comes from Avena insularis, assembly GCA_023614405.1. Taxonomy (NCBI): domain Eukaryota; kingdom Viridiplantae; phylum Streptophyta; class Magnoliopsida; order Poales; family Poaceae; genus Avena; species Avena insularis. The sequence continues at coordinate 271,112 of JAJUPC010000435.1, forward strand.
AATACACATTTCAATGACACTGGTGGATCCATATGTGGTATGTGAAAAGAATACACATGCAATGACTCTGGTTGTTGTTACTAAAAAGAACACACATGCAATGACACTGGTGGATCCATAGGTGGTATGTGAAAAGAACACACATTTCAATGACTCTAGTTGTTGTTAGTAAAAAGAACACACATGCAATGACACTGGTGGATCCATGTGTGGTATGAAAAGAACACATTTCAATGACTCTGATTGTTGTTACTAAAAATAACACACATGCAATGACACTGGTGGATCCATAGGTGGATTGTGAAAAGAGCACACATGCAATGGAATTAGTGGATCCATATGTGGTATGTGAAAAGAACACACATGCAATGACTCTAGTTGTTGTTAGTGAAAAGAACATACATGCAATGACACTGGTGGATCCATGCATGGTCTCTAAAAAGAACACACGTTTCAATGACACTAGTGGATCCATATGTGTTATGTGAAAAGAACACATTCAATGACTCTGGTTATTTTTACTAAAAATAACACACATGCAATGACACTGGCGGATCCATATGTGGTATGTGAAAAGAACACACATTTCAATGACACTGGTGGTTGTTAGTAAAAAGAACACACATGCAATGACACTAGTGGATCCATGTGGATTGTGAAAAGAGCACACATGTAATGACACTGGTGGATCCATATGTGGTATGTGAAAAGAACACACATGCCATGACTCCAGTTGTTGTTAGTGAAAAGAACATACATGCAATGACACTTGTGGATCCATAGGTGGATTGAGAAAAGAACACACATGCAATGACACTGGTGGATCCATATGTGGTATGTGAAAAGAACACACATGAAATGACTCTGGTTGTTAGTAGTGAAAAGAACACACATGCAATGACACTGGTGGATCCATAGGTGGTATGTGAAAAGAACACACGTTTCAATGACTCTGGTTGTTGTTACTAAAAAGAACACACATGCAATGACACTGGTGGATCCATAGGTGGATTGTGAAATGATAACACATGCAATGACACTGGTGGATCCATATGTGGTATGTGAAAAGAACACACATGCAATGACTCCAGTTGTTGTTAGTGAAAAGAAAATACATGCAATGACACTGGTGGATCCATGCATGGTCTCTAAAAAGAACACACGTTTCAATGACACTAGTGGATCCATATGTGGTATGTGAAAAGAACACACATTCAATGACTCTGGTTGTTGTTACTAAAAAGAACACACATGCAATGACACTGGTGGATCCATAGGTGGTATGTGAAAAGAACACACATTTCAATGACTCTGGTTGTTGTTAGTAAAAGAACACACATGCAATGACACTGGTGGATCCATGTGTGGTCTTTGAAGAGAACACATGCAATGACTCTGGTTGTTGTTAGTAAAAAGAGCACACAAACAATGACACTTGTGGATCCATGTGTGGATTGTGAAGAGAACACACATGCAATGACACTGGTGGATCCATATGTGGTATGTGAGAAGAACAGTCATGAAATGGTTCCAGTTGTTGATAGTAAAAAGAACACACATGCAATGACACTGGTGGATCCATAGGTGGATTGTGAAAAAAGCACACATGCAATGCCACTTGTGGATCCATATGTGTTATGTGAAAAGAACACACATGCAATGACTCCAGTTGTTGTTAGTGAAAAGAACATACTCCCTCCGTCCCAAAATAAGTGACATGAGTTTGTCTACATTCGCTTGTATCTATATACTAAAACGTGTCTAGATACATCCGAATCTAGAAAACCCACGTCACTTATTTTGAGATGGAAAGAAACATCTAATGACTGGTGGATCCAAGTGTTGTCTCTGAAGAGAATACACATTTCAATGACACTGGTGGATCCATATGTGGTATGTGAAAAGAATACACATGCAATGACTCTGGTTGTTGTTACTAAAAAGAACACACATGCAGGGACACTGGTGGATCCATAGGTGGTATGTGAAAAGAACACACATTTCAATGACTCTGGTTGTTGTTACTAAAAAGAACACACATGCAATGACACTGGTGGATCCATAGGTGGTATGTGAAAAGAACAGACATTTCAATGACTCTGATTGTTGTTACTAAAAATAACACACATGCAATGACACTGGTGGATCCATAGGTGGATTGTGAAAAGAGCACACATGCAATGGAATTAGTGGATCCATATGTGGTATGTGAAAAGAACACACATGCAATGACTCTAGTTGTTGTTAGTGAAAAGAACATACATGCAATGACACTGGTGGATCCATGCATGGTCTCTAAAAAGAACACACGTTTCAATGACACTAGTGGATCCATATGTGTTATGTGAAAAGAACACGCATGAAATGACTCTGGTTATTTTTACTAAAAATAACACACATGCAATGACACTGGCGGATCCATATGTGGTATGTGAAAAGAACACACATTTCAATGACTCTGGTTGTTTTTACTAAAAAGAACACACATGCAATGACACTAGTGGATCGATATGTGGATTGTGAAAAGAGCACACATGTAATGCCACTGGTGGATCCATATGTGGTATGTGAAAAGAACACACATGCAATGACTCTGGTTGTTGTTAGTGAAAATAACATACATGCAATGACACTGGTGGATCCATAGGTGGATTGTGAAAAGAACACACATGCAATGACACTGGTGGATCCATATGTGGTATGTGAAAAGAACACACATGCAATGAATCTGGTTGTTGTTGTTGAAAAGAACACACAAGCTATGACACTGGTGGATCCATGTGTGGTCTCTAAAAACAACACACATTTCAATGACACTAGTGGATCCATATATGGTATGTGAAAAAAAACACATTTCAATGACTCGGTTGTTGTTAGTAAAAAGAACACACATGCAATGACACTGGTGGATCCAAAGGTGGATTGTGAAAAGAGCACACATTTCAATGACTCTGGTTGTTAGTAAAAAGAACACATATGCAATGACACTGGTGGATCCATGTGTGGTCTCTTAAGAGAACACACATGCAATGACTCTGGTTGTTGTTAGTAAAAAGAGCACACATGCAATGACACTGGTGGATCCATGTGTGGATTGTGAAGAGAACACACATGCAATGACACTGGTGGATCCATATGTGGTATGTGAGAAGAACAGTAATGAAATGACTCTAGTTGTTGTTAGTAAAAAGAACACACATGCAATGACACTGGTGGATCCATAGGTGGATTGTGAAAAGAGCACACATGCAATGACACTGGTGGATCCATATGTGGTATGTGAAAAGAACACACATGCAATGACTCCAGTTGTTAGTGAAAAGAACATACATGCAATGACACTGGTGGATCCATAGGTGGATTGTGAAAAGAACACACATGCAATGACACTGTTGGATCCATATGTGGTATGTGAAAAGAACACACATTTTAATGACACTAGTGGATCCATATGTGGTATGTGAAAAGAACACACATTTCAATGACTCAGTTGTTGTTAGTAAAAAGAACACACATGCAATGACACTACTGGATCCATGTGTGGTCTCTGAAGAGAACACACATGCAATGTCTCTGGTTGTTGTTAGTAAAAAGAGCACACAAGCAATGACACTGGTGGATCCATGTGTGGATTGTGAAGAGAACACACATGCAATGACACTGGTGGATCCATATGTGGTATGTGAGAAGAACAGTCATGAAATGATTCCAGTTGTTGTTAGTAAAAAGAACACACATGCAATGACACTGGTGGATCCATAGGTGGATTGTGAAAAGAGCACATATTCATAGACACTTGTGGATCCATATGTGGTATGTGAAAAGAACACACCTGCAATGACTCCAGTTGTTGTTAGTGAAAAGAACATACTCCCTCCGTCCCAAAATAAGTGACTTGAGTTTCTCTACATTCGCATGTATCTATATACTAAAACGTGTCTAGATACATCCGAATCTAGAAAAACTCACGTCACTTATTTTGGGATGGAGGGAGTGCATCCAATGACACTGGTGGATCCATGTGTTGTCTCTTAAGAGAACACACATTTCAATGACACTGGTGGATCCATATGTGGTATGTGAAAAGAACACACATGCAATGACTCTGGTTGTTGTTACTAAAAGAACACGCATGCAATGACACTGGTGGATCCATATGTGGTATGTGAAAAGAACACACATTTCAATGACTCTGGTTGTTGTTACTAAAAATAACACCCATGGAATGACACTAGTGGATCCATAGGTGGTATGTGAAAAGAACACACATTTCAATGACTCTGGTTGTTGTTACTAAAAAGAACACACATGCAATGACACTAATGGATCCATAGGTGGATTGTGAAATGAGCACACATGCAATGACACTGGTGGATCCATATGTGGTTTGTGAAAAGAACACACATGCAATGACTCCAGTTGTTGTTAGTGAAAATAAAATACATGCAATGACACTGGTGGATCCATGTGTGATCTCGAAAAAGAACACACATTTCAATGACACTAGTGGATCCATATGTGGTATCTGAAAAGAACACACATTCAATGACTCTGGTTGTAGTTATTGAAAAGAACACACAAGCTATGACACTAGTGGATCCATGTGTGGTCTCTAAAAAGAACACACATTTCGATGACACTAGTGGATCCATATGTGGTATGTGAAAAACACACACATTTCAATGACTCAGTTGTTGTTAGTAAAAAGAACACACATGCAATGACACTGGTGGATCCAAAGGTGGATTGTGAAAAGAGCACACATTTCAATAACTCTGGTTGTTGTTAGTAAAAAGAACACATATGCAATGACACTGGTGGATCCATGTCTGGTCTCTTAAGAGAACACACATGCAATGACTCTGGTTGTTGTTAGTAAAAAGAGCACACAAGCAATGACACTGGTGGATCCATGTGTGGATTGTGAAGAGAACACACATGCAATGACACTGGTGGATTCATATGTGGTATGTGAGAAGAACAGTCATGAAATGACTCTAGTTGTTGTTTGTAAAAAGAACACACATGGAATGACACTGGTGGATCCATAGGTGGATTGTGAAAAGAGCACACATGCAATGACACTGGTGGATCCATATGTGGTATGTGAAAAGAACACACATGCAATGACTCCAGTTGTTGTTAGTGAAAAGAACATACATGCAATGACACTGGTGGATCCATAGGTGGATTGTGAAAAGAACACACATGCAGGGACACTGGTGGATCCATATGTGGTATGTGAAAAGAACACACATTCAATGACTCTGGTTGTTGGTACTAAAAAAGAACACACATGCAATGACACTGGTGGATCCATAGGTGGTATGTGAAAAGAACACACATTTCAATGACTCTAGTTGTTGTTACTAAAAAGAACACACATGCAATGACACTGGTGGATCCATAGGTGGATTGTCAAAAGAGCACACATGCAATGACATTGGTGGATCCATATGTGGTATGTGAAAAGAACACACATGCAATGACTCCCGTTGTTGTTAGTGAAAAGAAACTTACATGCAATGACACTGGTGGATCCATGTGCGGTCTCTAAAAAGAACACACATTTCAATGACACTAGTGGATCCATATGTGGTATGTGAAAAGAACACACATTTCAATGACTCAGTTGTTGTTAGTAAAAAGAACACACATGCAATGACACTGGTGGATCAGAAGGTGTATTGTGAAAAGAGCACACATTTCAATGACTCTGGTTGTTGTTAGTAAAAAGATCACAAATGCAATGACACTTGTGGATCCATGTGTCGATTGTGAAGAGAACACACATGCAATGACACCGATGGATCCATAAGTGGTCTATGAAAACAGACGATGAAATGATTCCAGTTGTTGTTAGAAAAAGAACACACATGCAATGACACTGGTGGATCCAAAGGTGGATTGTGAAAAGAGCACACATTTCAATGACTCTGGTTGTTGTTAGTAAAAAGAACACACATGCAATGACACTGCTAGATCCATGTGTGGTCTCTGAAGAGAACACGCATGAAATGACTCTGGTTGTTGTTAGTAAAAAGAGCACACATGCAGTGACACTGGTGGATCCATGTGTGGATTGTGAAGAGAACACACATGAAGAGACATTGGTGGATCCATGTGTGGATTGTGAAGAGAACACACATGCAGTGACACTGGTGGATCCATATGTGGTATGTGAGAAGAACAGTCATGAAATGATTCCAGTTGTTGATAGTAAACAGAACACACATGCAATCACATTGGTGGATCCATAGGTGGATTGTGAAAAGAGCACACATGCAATGACTCCAGTTGTTGTTAGTGAAAAGAACATACTCCCTCCGTCCCAAAATAAGTGACTTGAGTTTGTCTACATTCGCATGTATCTATATACTAAAACGTGTCTAGATACATCCGAATCTAGAAAAACCCACGTCACTTATTTTGGGATGGAGCGAGTACATGCAATGACACTGGTGGATCCATGTGTTGTCTCTGAAGAGAACACACATTTCAATGACACTGGTGGATCCATATGTGGGATGTGAAAAGAACCCACATGCAATGACTCTGGTTGTTGTTACTAAAAAGAACACACATGCAATGACACTGGTGGATCCATAGGTGGATTGTGAAATGAGCACACATGGAATGACACTGGTGGATCCATATGTGGTATGTGAAAAGAACACACATGCAATGACTCCAGTTGATGTTAGTGAAAAGAAAATACATGCAATGACACTGGTGGATCCATGTGTGATCTCGAAAAAGAACACACATTTCAATGACACTAGTGGATCCATATCTGGTATGTGAAAAGAACACACATTCAATGACTCTGGTTGTTACTATAAAGAACACACATGCAATGACACTGGTGGATCCATAGGTGGTATGTGAGAAGAACACACATTTCAATGACTCTAGTTGTTGTTAGTAAAAGAACACATATGCAATGACACTGGTGGATCCATGTGTGGTCTTTGTAGATAACACACATGCAATGACTCTGGTTGTTGTTAGTAAAAAGAGCACACAAACAATGACACTGGTGGATCCATGTGTGGATTGTGAAGAGAACACACATGCAATGACACTGGTGGATCCATATGTGGTATGTGAGAAGAACGATCATGAAATGGTTCCAGTTGTTGATAGTAAAAAGAACACACATGCAATAACACTGGTGGATCCATAGGTGGATTGTGAAAAATGCACACATGCAATGCCACTAGTGGATCCATATGTGGTATGTGAAAAGAACCTACATGCAATGACTCAGGTTGTTGTTAGTGAAAGAACATACTCCCTCTGTTCCAAATAAGTGACTTGAGTTGTTTCTACATTCACTTGTATCTATATACTAAAACGTGTCCGATACATCTGAATCTAGAAAACCCACGTCACTTATTTTGAGATGAGAACATACAATGAAATGGTGGATCAAGTGTTGTCTCAAGAGAACACACATTTCAATGACACTGGTGGATCCATATGTGGTATGTGAAAAGAACACACATTTCAATGACTCTGGTTGTTGTTACTAAAAAGAACACCCATGCAATGACACTGGTGGATCCATAGGTGGTATGTGAAAAGAACACACATTTCAATGACTCTGGTTGTTGTTACTAAAAAGGACACACATGCAATGACACTGGTGGATCCATATGTGGATTGTGAAAAGAGAACACATGCAATGACACTGGTGGATCCATATGTGGTATGTGAAAAGAACACACATGCCATGACTCCAGTTGTTGTTAGTGAAAAGAACATACATGCAATGACACTGGTGGATCCATAGGTGGATTGAGAAAAGAACACACATGCAATGGCACTGGTGGATTCATATGTGGAATGTGAAAAGAACACACATGAAATTGAGCGGGTTGTAAGAAGTGAAAAGAACACGCATGCAATGACACTGGTGGATCCATAGGTGGTATGTGAAATGAACAAACATTTCAATGACTGGTTGTTGTTACTAAAAGAACACACATGCAATGACACTGGTGGATCCATAGGTGGATTGTGAAATGAGAACACATGCAATGACACTGGTGGATCCATATGTGGTATGTGAAAAGAACACACATGCAATGACTCTGGTTGTTGTTACTAAAAGAACACGCATGCAATGACACTGGTGGATCCATATGTGGTATGTGAAAAGAACACACATTTCAATGACTCGGGTTGTTGTTACTTAAAAGAACACCCATGCAATGACACTGGTGGATCCATAGGTGGTATGTGAAAAGAACACACATTTCAATGCCTCGGGTTGTTGTTAGTGAAACGGACACACATGCAATGACACTGGTGGATCCATATGTGGTATGTGAAAAGAACACACATGCAATGACTCTGGTTGTTGTTACTAAAAGAACACGCATGCAATGACACTGGTGGATCCATATGTGGTATGTGAAAAGAACACACATTTCAATGACTCTGGTTGATGTTACTAAAAAGAACACCCATGCAATGACACTGGTGGATCCATAGGTGGTATGTGAAAAGAACACACATTTCAATGACTCTGGTTGTTGTTACTAAAAAGGACACACATGCAATGACACTGGTGGATCCATATGTAGATTGTGAAAAGAGAACACATGCAACGACACTGGTGGATCCATATGTGGTATGTGAAAAGAACACACATGCAATGACTCCAGTTGTTGTTAGTGAAAAGAACATACATGCAATGACACTGGTGGATCCATAGGTGGATTGAGAAAAGAACACACATGCAATGACACTTGTGGATCCATATGTGGTATGTGAAAAGAACACACATGAAATGACTCTGGTTGCTAGTAGTGAAAAGAACACACATGCAATGACACTGGTGGATCCATATGTGGTATGTGAAAAGAACACACATGAAATGACTCTGGTTTTTGTTACTAAAAAGAACACACATGCAATGACACTGGTGGATCCATAGGTGGATTGTGAAATGAGCACACATGGAATGACACTGGTGGATCCATATGTGGTATGTGAAAAGAACACACATGCAATGACTCCAGTTGATGTTAGTGAAAAGAAAATACATGCAATGACACTGGTGGATCCATGTGTGATCTCGAAAAAGAACACACATTTCAATGACACTAGTGGATCCATATCTGGTATGTGAAAAGAACACACATTCAATGACTCTGGTTGTTGTTACTAAAAATAACACACATGCAATGACACTGGTGGATCCATAGGTGGTATGTGAAAAGAACACACATTTCAATGACTCTAGTTGTTGTTAGTAAAAAGAACACATATGCAATGACACTGGTGGATCCATGTGTGGTCTTTGTAGATAACACACATGCAATGACTCTGGTTGTTGTTAGTAAAAAGAGCACACAAACAATGACACTGGTGGATCCATGTGTGGATTGTGAAGAGAACACACATGCAATGACACTGGTGGATCCATATGTGGTATGTGAGTAGAACAGTCATGAAATGGTTCCAGTTGTTGATAGTAAAAAGAACACACATGCAATGACACTGGTGGATCCATAGGTGGATTGTGAAAAAAGCACACATGCAATGCCACTTGTGGATCCATATGTGGTATGTGAAAAGAACCTACATGCAATGACTCCAGTTGTTGTTAGTGAAAAGAACATACTCCTCTCCCCAAAATAAGTGACTTGAGTTTGTCTACATTAAGCGTATCTATATACTAAAACGTGTCTCGATACATCTGAATCTAGAAAAACCCACGTCACTTATTTTGGGATGGAGGGAGTAGATGCAATGAAACTGGTGGATCCAAGTGTTGTCTCTGAAGAGAACACACATTTCAATGACACTGGTGGATGCATATGTGGTATGTGAAAAGAACACACATTTCAATGACTCTGGTTGTTGTTACTAAAAAGAACACCCATGCAATGACACTGGTGGATCCATAGGTGGTATGTGAAAAGAACACACATTTCAATGACTCTGGTTGTTGTTACAAAAAAGGACACATGCAATGACACATGTAGTGGATCCATATGTTGATTGTGAAAAGAGAACACATGCAATGACACTGGTGGATCCATATGTGGTATGTGAAAAGAACACACATGCCATGACTCCAGTTGTTGTTAGTGAAAAGAACATACATGCAATGACACTGGTGGATCCATAGGTGGATTGAGAAAAGAACACACATGCAATGACACTGGTGGATCCATATGTGGTATGTGAAAAGAACACACATGAAATGACTCTGGTTGTTAGTAGTGAAAAGAACACACATGCAATGACACTGGTGGATCCATAGGTGGTATGTGAAAAGAACACACGTTTCAATGACTCTGGTTGTTGTTACTAAAAAGAACACACATGCAATGACACTGGTGGATCCATAGGTGGATTGTGAAATGAGAACACATGCAATGACACTGGTGGATCCATATGTGGTATGTGAAAAGAACACACATGCAATGACTCCAGTTGTTGTTAGTGAAAAGAAAATACATGCAATGACACTGGTGGATCCATGCATGGTCTCTAAAAAGAACACACGTTTCAATGACACTAGTGGATCCATATGTGGTATGTGAAAAGAACACACATTCAATGACTCTGGTTGTTGTGACTAAAAAGAACACACATGCAATGACACTGGTGGATCCATAGGTGGTATGTGAAAAGAACACACATTTCAATGACTCTGGTTGTTGTTAGTAAAAAGAACACATATGCAATGACACTGGTGGATCCATGTGTGGTCTTTGAAGAGAACACACATGCAATGACTCTGGTTGTTGTTAGTAAAAAGAGCACACAAACAATGACACTTGTGGATCCATGTGTGGATTGTGAAGAGAACACACATGCAATGACACTGGTGGATCCATATGTGGTATGTGAGAAGAACAGTCATGAAATGGTTCCAGTTGTTGATAGTAAAAAGAACACACATGCAATGACACTGGTGGATCCATAGGTGGATTGTGAAAAAAGCACACATGCAATGCCACTTGTGGATCCATATGTGTTATGTGAAAAGAACACACATGCAATGACTCCAGTTGTTGTTAGTGAAAAGAACATACTCCCTCCGTCCCAAAATAAGTGACATGAGTTTGTCTACATTCGCTTGTATCTATATACTAAAACGTGTCTAGATACATCCGAATCTAGAAAAACCCACGTCACTTATTTTGGGATGGAAGGAAATACATCTAATGAAACTGGTGGATCCAAGTGTTGTCTCTGAAGAGAATACACATTTCAATGACACTGGTGGATCCATATGTGGTATGTGAAAAGAATACACATGCAATGACTTTGGTTGTTGTTACTAAAAAGAACACACATGCAGGGACACTGGTGGATCCATAGGTGGTATGTGAAAAGAACACACATTTCAATGACTCTGGTTGTTGTTACTAAAAAGAACACACATGCAATGACACTGGTGGATCCATAGGTGGTATGTGAAAAGAACAGACATTTCAATGACTCTGATTGTTGTTACTAAAAATAACACACATGCAATGACACTGGTGGATCCATAGGTGGATTGTGAAAAGAGCACACATGCAATGGAATTAGTGGATCCATATGTGGTATGTGAAAAGAACACACATGCAATGACTCTAGTTGTTGTTAGTGAAAAGAACATACATGCAATGACACTGGTGGATCCATGCATGGTCTCTAAAAAGAACACACGTTTCAATGACACTAGTGGATCCATATGTGTTATGTGAAAAGAACACGCATGAAATGACTCTGGTTATTTTTACTAAAAATAACACACATGCAATGACACTGGCGGATCCATATGTGGTATGTGAAAAGAACACACATTTCAATGACTCTGGTTGTTGTTACTAAAAAGAACACACATGCAATGACACTAGTGGATCGATATGTGGATTGTGAAAAGAGCACACATGTAATGACACTGGTGGATCCATATGTGGTATGTGAAAAGAACACACATGCCATGACTCCAGTTGTTGTTAGTGAAAAGAACATACATGCAATGACACTTGTGGATCCATAGGTGGATTGAGAAAAGAACACACATGCAATGACACTGGTGGATCCATATGTGGTATGTGAAAAGAACACACATGAAATGACTCTGGTTGTTAGTAGTGAAAAGAACACACATGCAATGACACTGGTGGATCCATAGGTGGTATGTGAAAAGAACACACGTTTCAATGACTCTGGTTGTTGTTACTAAAAAGAACACACATGCAATGACACTGGTGGATCCATAGGTGGATTGTGAAATGATAACACATGCAATGACACTGGTGGATCCATATGTGGTATGTGAAAAGAACACACATGCAATGACTCCAGTTGTTGTTAGTGAAAAGAAAATACATGCAATGACACTGGTGGATCCATGCATGGTCTCTAAAAAGAACACACGTTTCAATGACACTAGTGGATCCATATGTGGTATGTGAAAAGAACACACATTCAATGACTCTGGTTGTTGTTACTAAAAAGAACACACATGCAATGACACTGGTGGATCCATAGGTGGTATGTGAAAAGAACACACATTTCAATGACTCGTTGTTGTTAGTAAAAGAACACATATGCAATGACCTTTGGTGGATCCATGTGTGGTCTTTGAAGAGAACACACATGCAATGACTCTGGTTGTTGTTAGTAAAAAGAGCACACAAACAATGACACTTGTGGATCCATGTGTGGATTGTGAAGAGAACACACATGCAATGACACTGGTGGATCCATATGTGGTATGTGAGAAGAACAGTCATGAAATGGTTCCAGTTGTTGATAGTAAAAAGAACACACATGCAATGACACTGGTGGATCCATAGGTGGATTGTGAAAAAAGCACACATGCAATGCCACTTGTGGATCCATATGTGTTATGTGAAAAGAACACACATGCAATGACTCCAGTTGTTGTTAGTGAAAAGAACATACTCCCTCCGTCCCAAAATAAGTGACATGAGTTTGTCTACATTCGCTTGTATCTATATACTAAAACGTGTCTAGATACATCCGAATCTAGAAAAACCCACGTCACTTATTTTGGGATGGAGGGAGTACATGCAATGAAACTGGTGGATCCAAGTGTTGTCTCTGAAGAGAATACACATTTCAATGACACTGGTGGATCCATATGTGGTATGTGAAAAGAATACACATGCAATGACTCTGGTTGTTGTTACTAAAAAGAACACACATGCAGGGACACTGGTGGATCCATAGGTGGTATGTGAAAAGAACACACATTTCAATGACTCTGGTTGTTGTTACTAAAAAGAACACACATGCAATGACACTGGTGGATCCATAGGTGGTATGTGAAAAGAACAGACATTTCAATGACTCTGATTGTTGTTACTAAAAATAACACACATGCAATGACACTGGTGGATCCATAGGTGGATTGTGAAAAGAGCACACATGCAATGGAATTAGTGGATCCATATGTGGTATGTGAAAAGAACACACATGCAATGACTCTAGTTGTTGTTAGTGAAAAGAACATACATGCAATGACACTGGTGGATCCATGCATGGTCTCTAAAAAGAACACACGTTTCAATGACACTAGTGGATCCATATGTGTTATGTGAAAAGAACACGCATGAAATGACTCTGGTTATTTTTACTAAAAATAACACACATGCAATGACCTTTGGCGGTTCCATATGTGGTATGTGAAAATAACACACATTTCAATGACTCTGGTTGTTTTTACTAAAAAGAACACACATGCAATGACACTAGTGGATCGATGTGGATTGTGAAAAGAGCACACATGTAATGCCACTGGTGGATCCATATGTGGTATGTGAAAAGAACACACATGCAATGACTCTGGTTGTTGTTAGTGAAAATAACATACATGCAATGACACTGGTGGATCCATAGGTGGATTGTGAAAAGAACACACATGCAATGACACTGGTGGATCCATATGTGGTATGTGAAAAGAACACACATGCAATGAATCTGGTTGTTGTTGGTAACAAGAACACAAGCTATGACTGGTGGATCCATGTGTGGTCTCTAAAAACAACACACATTTCAATGACACTAGTGGATCCATATATGGTATGTGAAAAAAAACACATTTCAATGACTCGGTTGTTGTTAGTAAAAAGAACACACATGCAATGACACTGGTGGATCCAAAGGTGGATTGTGAAAAGAGCACACATTACAATGACTCTGGTTGTGAGTAAAAAGAACACAAATTCAATTACACTTGTGGATCCATGTGTGGTCTCTTATGAGAACACACATGCAATGACTCTGGTTATTGTTAGTAAAAAGAGAACACATGCAATGACGCTGGTGGATCCATGTCTGGATTGTGAAGAGAAAACACATGCAATGACACTAGTGGATCCATATGTGGTATGTGAGAAGAACAGTAATGAAATGACTCTAGTTGTTGTTAGTAAAAAGAACACACATGTAATGACACTGGTGGATCCATAGGTGGATTGTGAAAAGAGCACACATGCAATGACACTGGTGGATCCATATGTGGTATGTGAAAAGAACACACATGCAATGACTCCGGTTGTTGTTAGTGAAAAGAACATACATGCAATGACACTGGTGGATCCATAGGTGGATTGTGAAAAGAACACACATGCAATGACACTGTTGGATCCATATGTGGTATGTGAAAAGAACACACATTTTAATGACACTAGTGGATCCATATGTGGTATGTGAAAAGAACACACATTTCAATGACTCAGTTGTTGTTAGTAAAAAGAACACACATGCAATGACACTACTGGATCCATGTGTGGTCTCTGAAGAGAACACACATGCAATGTCTCTGGTTGTTGTTAGTAAAAAGAGCACACAAGCAATGACACTGGTGGATCCATGTGTGGATTGTGAAGAGAACACACATGCAATGACACTGGTGGATCCATATGTGGTATGTGAGAAGAACAGTCATGAAATGATTCCAGTTGTTGTTAGTAAAAAGAACACACATGCAATGACCTTTGGTGGATCCATAGGTGGATTGTGAAAAGAGCACATATTCATAGACACTTGTGGATCCATATGTGGTATGTGAAAAGAACACACCTGCAATGACTCCAGTTGTTGTTAGTGAAAAGAACATACTCCCTCCGTCCCAAAATAAGTGACTTGAGTTTCTCTACATTCGCATGTATCTATATACTAAAACGTGTCTAGATACATCCGAATCTAGAAAAACTCACGTCACTTATTTTGGGATGGAGGTATCCATCAATGAGTGGTGGATCCATGTGTTCTCTTAAGAGAACACACATTTCAATGACACTGGTGGAGCCATATGTGGTATGTGAAAAGAACACACATGCAATGACTCTGGTTGTTGTTACTAAAAGAACACGCATGCAATGACACTGGTGGATCCATATGTGGTATGTGAAAAGAACACACATTTCAATGACTCTGGTTGTTGTTACTAAAAATAACACCCATGGAATGACACTAGTGGATCCATAGGTGGTATGTGAAAAGAACACACATTTCAATGACTCTGGTTGTTGTTACTAAAAAGAACACACATGCAATGACACTAATGGATCCATAGGTGGATTGTGAAATGAGCACACATGCAATGACACTGGTGGATCCATATGTGGTTTGTGAAAAGAACACACATGCAATGACTCCAGTTGTTGTTAGTGAAAATAAAATACATGCAATGACACTGGTGGATCCATGTGTGATCTCGAAAAAGAACACACATTTCAATGACACTAGTGGATCCATATGTGGTATCTGAAAAGAACACACATTCAATGACTCTGGTTGTAGTTATTGAAAAGAACACACAAGCTATGACTCTAGTGGATCCATGTGGTCTCTAAAAAGAACACACATTCGATGACACTAGTGGATCCATATGTGGTATGTGAAAAACACACACATTTCAATGACTCAGTTGTTGTTAGTAAAAAGAACACATGCAATGACACTGGTGGATCAAAGGTGGATTGTGAAAAGAGCACACATTTCAATAACTCTGGTTGTTGTTAGTAAAAAGAACACATATGCAATGACACTGGTGGATCCATGTCTGGACTCTTAAGAGAACACACATGCAATGACTCTGGTTGTTGTTAGTAAAAAGAGCACACAAGCAATGACACTGGTGGATCCATGTGTGGATTGTGAAGAGAACACACATGCAATGACACTGGTGGATTCATATGTGGTATGTGAGAAGAAACAGTCATGAAATGACTCTAGTTGTTGTTTGTAAAAGAACACACATGGAATGACATGGTGGATCCATAGGTGGATTGTGAAAAGAGCACACATGCAATGACACTGGTGGATCCATATGTGGTATGTGAAAAGAACACACATGCAATGACTCCAGTTGTTGTTAGTGAAAAGAACATACATGCAATGACACTGGTGGATCCATAGGTGGATTGTGAAAAGAACACACATGCAGGGACACTGGTGGATCCATATGTGGTATGTGAAAAGAACACACATTCAATGACTCTGGTTGTTGGTACTAAAAAAGAACACACATGCAATGACACTGGTGGATCCATAGGTGGTATGTGAAAAGAACACACATTTCAATGACTCTAGTTGTTGTTACTAAAAAGAACACACATGCAATGACACTGGTGGATCCATAGGTGGATTGTCAAAAGAGCACACATGCAATGACATTGGTGGATCCATATGTGGTATGTGAAAAGAACACACATGCAATGACTCCCGTTGTTGTTAGTGAAAA
Organism: Avena insularis; assembly: GCA_023614405.1. Classification (NCBI taxonomy): domain Eukaryota; kingdom Viridiplantae; phylum Streptophyta; class Magnoliopsida; order Poales; family Poaceae; genus Avena; species Avena insularis. The sequence goes on from JAJUPC010000435.1 coordinate 287,847, forward strand.
GAAACTTACATGCAATGACACTGGTGGATCCATGTGCGGTCTCTAAAAAGAACACACATTTCAATGACACTAGTGGATCCATATGTGGTATGTGAAAAGAACACACATTTCAATGACTCAGTTGTTGTTAGTAAAAAGAACACACATGCAATGACACTGGTGGATCAGAAGGTGTATTGTGAAAAGAGCACACATTTCAATGACTCTGGTTGTTGTTAGTAAAAAGATCACAAATGCAATGACACTTGTGGATCCATGTGTCGATTGTGAAGAGAACACACATGCAATGACACCGATGGATCCATATGTGGTATATGAGAAGAACAGTCACGAAATGATTCCAGTTGTTGTTAGAAAAAGAACACACATGCAATGACACTGGTGGATCCAAAGGTGGATTGTGAAAAGAGCACACATTTCAATGACTCTGGTTGTTGTTAGTAAAAAGAACACACATGCAATGACACTGCTAGATCCATGTGTGGTCTCTGAAGAGAACACGCATGAAATGACTCTGGTTGTTGTTAGTAAAAAGAGCACACATGCAGTGACACTGGTGGATCCATGTGTGGATTGTGAAGAGAACACACATGAAGAGACATTGGTGGATCCATGTGTGGATTGTGAAGAGAACACACATGCAGTGACACTGGTGGATCCATATGTGGTATGTGAGAAGAACAGTCATGAAATGATTCCAGTTGTTGATAGTAAACAGAACACACATGCAATCACATTGGTGGATCCATAGGTGGATTGTGAAAAGAGCACACATGCAATGACTCCAGTTGTTGTTAGTGAAAAGAACATACTCCCTCCGTCCCAAAATAAGTGACTTGAGTTTGTCTACATTCGCATGTATCTATATACTAAAACGTGTCTAGATACATCCGATCTAGAAAAACCCGTCACTTATTTTGAGATGGAATGCAACTGACTTTGTGGATCCATGTGTGTGTCTCTCAAGAACACACATTTCAATGACACTGGTGGATCCATATGTGGGATGTGAAAAGAACCCACATGCAATGACTCTGGTTGTTGTTACTAAAAAGAACACACATGCAATGACACTGGTGGATCCATAGGTGGTATGTGAAAAGAACACACATTTCAGTGACTCTGGTTGTTGTTACTAAAAAGAACACACATGCAATGACACTGGTGGATCCATAGGTGGTATGTGAAAAGAACACACATTTCAATGACTCTGGTTGTTGTTACTAAAAAGAACACACATGCAATGACACTGGTGGATCCATAGGTGGATTGTGAAAAGATCACACATGCAATGACATTGGTGGATCCATATGTGGTATGTGAAAAGAACACACATGCAATGACTCCAGTTGTTGTTAGTGAAAAGAACATACATGCAATGACACTGGTGGATCCATGTGTGGTCTCTAAAAGAACACACATTTCAATGACACTAGTGGATCCATATGTGGTATGTGAAAAGAACACACATGCAATGACTCTAGTTGTTTTTACTAAAAAGAACACATATGCAATGACACTGGTGGATCCATAGGTGGTAAGTGAAAAGAACACACATTTCAATGATTCTGGTTGTTGTTACTAAAAAGAACACACATGCAATGACTCTGGTTGTTGTTAGTGAAAAGAACATACTCCCTCCGTCCCAAAATAAGTGACTTGAGTTTGTCTACATTCGCATGTATCTATATACTAAAACGTGTCTAGATACATCCGAATATAGAAAAACCCACTTATTTTGAGATGGAAAGCACATGTCAATGACACAGGTGGATCCATGTGTTGTCTCTGAAGAGAACACACATTTCAATGACACTGGTGGATCCATATGTGGGATGTGAAAAGAACCCACATGCAATGACTCTGGTTGTTGTTACTAAAAATAACACACATGCAGTGACACTGCTGGATCCATAGGTGGTATGTGAAAAGAACACACAATTCAGTGACTCTGGTTGTTGTTACTAAAAAGAACACACATGCAATGACACTGGTGGATCCATAGGTGGTATGTGAAAAGAACACACATTTCAATGACTCTGGTTGTTGTTACTAAAAATAACACACATGCAATGACACTGGTGGATCCATAGGTGGATTGTGAAAAGAGCACACATGCAATGACATTGGTGGATCCATATGTGGTATGTGAAAAGAACACACATGCAATGACTCCAGTTGTTGTTAGTGAAAAGAACATACATGCAATGACACTGGTGGATCCATGTGTGGTCTCTAAAAGAACACACATTTCAATGACACTAGTGGATCCATATGTGTGTATGTGAAAAGAACACACATGCAATGACTCTAGTTGTTTTTACTAAAAAGAACACATATGCAATGACACTGGTGGATCCATAGGTGGTAAGTGAAAAGAACACACATTTCAATGATTCTGGTTGTTGTTACTAAAAAGAACACACATGCAATGACACTAGTGGATCCATATGTGGACTGTGAAAAGAGCACACATGTAATGCCACTAGTGGATCCATATGTGGTATGTGAAAAGAACACACATGGAATGACTCTGGTTGTTGTTAGTGAAAAGAACATACATGCAATGACACTGGTGGATCCATAGGTGGATTGTAAAAAGAACACACATGCAATGACACTGGTGGATCCATATGTGGTATGTGAAAAGAACACACATGCAATGAATCTGGTTGTTATTATTGAAAAGAACACACAAGGTATGACACTGGTGGATCCATGTGTGGTCTCTAAAAACAACACACATTTTAATGACACTAGTGGATCCATATGTGGTATGTGAAAAGAACACACATTTCAATGACCTAGTTGTTGTTAGTAAAAATAACACACATGCAATGACACTGGTGGATCCAAAGGTGGATTGTGAAAAGAGCACACATTTCAATGACTCTGGTTGTTGTTAGTAAAAAGAACACACATGCAATGACACTTCTAGATCCATGTGTGGTCTCTGAAGAGAACACACATGCAATGACTTTGGTTGTTGTTAGTAAAAAGAGCACACATGCAATGACACTGGTGGATCCATGTGTGGATTGTGAAGAGAACACACATGCAATGACACTGGTGGATCCATATGTGGTATGTGAGAAGAACAGTCATGAAATGATTCCAGTTGTTATTAGTAAAAAGGACACACATGCAATGACACTGGTGGATCCATATGTGGATTGTGTAAAGAGCACACATGCAATGACACTAGTGGATCCATGTGTGTTATGTGAAAACAACACACATGCAATGACTCCAGTTGTTGTTAGTGAAAAGAACATACATGCAATGACACTGGTGGATCCATAGGTGGATTGTGAAAAGAACACACATGCAATGACACTGGTGGATCCATATGTGGTATGTGAAAAGAACACACATGAAATGACTCTGGTTGTTGTTAGTGAAAAGAACACACATGCAATGACACTGGTGGATCCATAGGTGGATCCTGAAATGAGCACACATGCACTGACATTGGTGGATCCATATGTGGTATGTGAAAATAACACACATGCAATGACTCCAGTTGTTGTTAGTGAAAAGAACATACATGCAATGACACTGGTGGATCCATGTGTGGTCTCTAAAAAGAACACACATTTCAATGACACTAGTGTATCCATATGTGGTATGTGAAAAGAACACACATGCAATGACTCTGGTTGTTTTTACTAAAAAGAACACACATGCAATGACACTGGTGGATCCATAGGTGGTATGTGAAAAGAACACACATTTCAATGACTCTGGTTGTTGTTACTAAAAAGAACACACATGCAATGACACTGGTGGATCCATAGGTGGATTGTGAAAAGAGCACACATGCAATGACATTGGTAGATCCATATGTGGTATGTGAAATGAACACACATGCAATGACTCCAGTTGTTGTTAGTGAAAAGATCATACATGCAATGACACTGGTGGATCCATGTGTGGTCTCTAAAAAGAACACACATTTCAATGACACTAGTGGATCCATATGTGGTATGTGAAAAGAACACACATGCAATGACTCTAGTTGTTTTTACTAAAAAGAACGCACATGCAATGACACTGGTGGATCCATAGGTGGTATGTGAAAAGAACACACATTTCAATGACTCTGGTTGTTGTTACTAAAAAGAACACACATGCAATGACACTTGTGGATCCATATGTGGATTGTGAAAAGAGCACACATGTAATGCCACTAGTGGATCCATATGTGGTATGTGAAAAGAACACACATGCAATGACTCTGGTTGTTGTTAGTAAAAAGAACATACATGCAATGACACTGGTGGAACCATATGTGGATTGTGAAAAGAGCAGACATGCAATGACATTGGTGGATCCATAGGTGTTATGTGAAAAGAACACACATGCAATGACTCCAGTTGTTGTTAGTGAAAAGAACATACATGCAATGACACTGGTGGATCCATGTGTGGTCTCTAAAAGAACACACATTTCAATGACACTAGTGGATCCATATGTGGTATGTGAAAAGAACACACATGCAATGACTCTAGTTGTTTTTACTAAAAAGAACACATATGCAATGACACTGGTGGATCCATAGGTGGTAAGTGAAAAGAACACACATTTCAATGATTCTGGTTGTTGTTACTAAAAAGAACACACATGCAATGACACTAGTGGATCCATATGTGGACTGTGAAAAGTGCACACATGTAATGCCACTAGTGGATCCATATGTGGTATGTGAAAAGAACACACATGCAATGACTCTGGTTGTTGTTAGTGAAAAGAACATACATGCAATGACACTGGTGGATCCATAGGTGGATTGTAAAAAGAACACACATGCAATGACACTGGTGGATCCATATGTGGTATGTGAAAAGAACACACATGCAATGACTCTGGTTGTTATTATTGAAAAGAACACACAAGGTATGACACTGGTGGATCCATGTGTGGTCTCTAAAAACAACACACATTTTAATGACACTAGTGGATCCATATGTGGTATGTGAAAAGAACACACATTTCAATGACCTAGTTGTTGTTAGTAAAAAGAACACACATGCAATGACACTGGTGGATCAAAGGTGGATTGTGAAAAGAGCACACATTTCAATGACTCTGGTTGTTGTTAGTAAAAAGAACACACATGCAATGCCACTTCTTGATCCATTTGTGGTCTCTGAAGAGAACACACATGCAATGACTTTGGTTGTTGTTAGTAAAAAGAGCACATGCAATGACACTGACACTGTGGATCCATGTGTGGATTGTGAAGAACACACATGCAATGACACTGGTGGATCCATATGTGGTATGTGAGAAAAGAACTCATGAAATGATTCAGTTGTTATTAGTAAAAGACACACATGCAATGACACCGGTGGATCCATATGTGGATTGTGAAAGAGCACACATGCAATGACACTAGTGGATCCATGTGTGTTATGTGAAACAACACACATGCAATGACTCAGTTGTTGTTAGTGAAAAGAACATACATGCAATGACACTGTGGATCCATAGGTGGATTGTGAAAAGAATACACATGCAGTGACACTGGTGGATCCATATGTGGTATGTGAAAAAAAAAACATGCAATAACTCTGGTTGTTGTTAGGAAAAAGAACACACATGCAATGACACTAGTGGATCCATAGGTGGATTGTTAAAAGAGCACACATTTCAATGACTCTGGTTGTTCCTCTGAAAAAGAACACATGCAATGACACTGGTGGATCCATAGGTGGATCCTGAAATGAGCACACATGCACTGACATTGGTGGATCCATATGTGGTATGTGAAAATAACACACATGCAATGACTCCAGTTGTTGTTAGTGAAAAGAACATACATGCAATGACCTTTGGTGGATCCATGTGTGGTCTCTAAAAAGAACACACATTTCAATGACACTAGTGTATCCATATGTGGTATGTGAAAAGAACACACATGCAATGACTCTGGTTGATTTTACTAAAAAGAACACACATGCAATGACACTGGTGGATCCATAGGTGGTATGTGAAAAGAACACACATTTCAATGACTCTGGTTGTTACTAAAAAGAACACACATGCAATGACACTGGTGGATCCATAGGTGGATTGTGAAAAGAGCACACATGCAATGACATTGGTAGATCCATATGTGGTATGTGAAATGAACACACATGCAATGACTCCAGTTGTTGTTAGTGAAAAGATCATACATGCAATGACACTGGTGGATCCATGTGTGGTCTCTAAAAAGAACACACATTTCAATGACACTAGTGGATCCATATGTGGTATGTGAAAAGAACACACATGCAATGACTCTAGTTGTTTTACTAAAAAGAGCGCACATGCAATGACACGGTGGATCCATAGGTGGTATGTGAAAAGAACACACATTTCAATGACTCTGGTTGTTGTTACTAAAAAGAACACACATGCAATGACACTTGTGGATCCATATGTGGATTGTGAAAAGAGCACACATGTAATGCCACTAGTGGATCCATATGTGGTATGTGAAAAGAACACACATGCAATGACTCTGGTTGTTGTTAGTAAAAAGAACATACATGCAATGACACTGGTGGATCCATATGTGGATTGTGAAAAGAGTAGACATGCAATGACATTGGTGGATCCATAGGTGTTATGTGAAAAGAACACACATGCAATGACTCCAGTTGTTGTTAGTGAAAAGAACATACATGCAATGACACTGGTGGATCCATGTGTGGTCTCTAAAAGAACACACATTTCAATGACACTAGTGGATCCATATGTGGTATGTGAAAAGAACACACATGCAATGACTCTAGTTGTTTTTACTAAAAAGAACACATATGCAATGACACTGGTGGATCCATAGGTGGTAAGTGAAAAGAACACACATTTCAATGATTCTGGTTGTTGTTACTAAAAAGAACACACATGCAATGACACTAGTGGATCCATATGTGGACTGTGAAAAGAGCACACATGTAATGCCACTAGTGGATCCATATGTGGTATGTGAAAAGAACACACATGCAATGACTCTGGTTGTTGTTAGTGAAAAGAACATACATGCAATGACACTGGTGGATCCATAGGTGGATTGTAAAAAGAACACACATGCAATGACACTGGTGGATCCATATGTGGTATGTGAAAAGAACACACATGCAATGACTCTGGTTGTTATTATTGAAAAGAACACACAAGGTATGACACTGGTGGATCCATGTGTGGTCTCTAAAAACAACACACATTTTAATGACACTAGTGGATCCATATGTGGTATGTGAAAAGAACACACATTTCAATGACCTAGTTGTTGTTAGTAAAAAGAACACACATGCAATGACACTGGTGGATCCAAAGGTGGATTGTGAAAAGAGCACACATTTCAATGACTCTGGTTGTTGTTAGTAAAAAGAACACACATGCAATGACACTTCTAGATCCATGTGTGGTCTCTGAAGAGAACACACATGCAATGACTTTAACTGGTGGATCCATGTGTGGATTGTGAAGAGAACACACATGCAATGACACACTGTGGATCCATATGTGGTATGTGAGAAGAACAGTCATGAAATGATTCAGTTGTTGTTAGTAAAAAGGACACATGCAATGACCTGGTGGATCCATATGTGGATTGTGAAATGAGCACAAATGCTATGTCACTTGTGGATCCATTTGTGTTATGTGAAAATAAACCACTTGCAATGACTCTGGTTGTTGTTAGTGAAAAGAACATACATGCAATGACACTGGTGGATCCATAGGTGGATTGTGAAAAGAACACACATGCAATGACACTGGTGGATCCATATGTGGTATGTGAAAAGAACACACATGAAATGACTCTGGTTGTTGTTAGTGAAAAGAACACACATGCAATGACACTGGTGGATCCATAGGTGGTATGTGAAAAGAACACACATTTCCATGACTCTGGTTGTTCCTACTAAAAAGAACACACATGCAATGACACCGTGGATCCATAGGTGGATCTGAAATGAGCACACATGCTGACATTGGTGGATCCATATGTGGTATGTGAAAATAACACACATGCAATGACTCCAGTTGTTGTTAGTGAAAAGAACATACATGCAATGACACTGGTGGATCCATGTGTGGTCTCTAAAAAGAACACACATTTCAATGAAACTAGTGGATCCATATGTGGTATGTGAAAAGAACACACATGCAATGACGCTGGTTGTTTTTACTAAAAAGAAGACACATGCAATGACACTGGAGGATCCATATGTGGTATGTGAAAAGAACACACATTTCAATGATTCTGGATGTTGTTACTAAAAAGAACACACATGCAATGACACTGGTGGATCCGTATGTGGATTGTGGAAAGAGCACACATGCAATGGCACTGGTGGATCCATATGTGGTATGTGAAAAGAACACGCATGCAATGACTCCAGTTGTTGTTAGTGAAAAGATCATACATGCAATGACACTGGTGGATCCATGTGTGGTCTCTAAAAGAACACACATTTCAATGACACTAGTGGATCCATATGTGGTATGTGAAAAGAACACACATGCAATGACTCTAGTTGTTTTTACTAAAAGACGCACATGCAGTAACCTTGGTGGATCCATAGGTGGTATGTGAAAAGAACACACATTTCAATGACTGGTTGTTGTTACTAAAAAGAACACACATGCAATGACACTTGTGGATCCATATGTGGATTGTGAAAAGAGCACACATGTAATGCCACTAGTGGATCCATATGTGGTATGTGAAAAGAACACACATGCAATGACTCAGGTTTTTGTTATTAAAAAGAACATACAAGCAATGAAAATGGTGGATCCATATGTGGATTGTGAAAAGAGCAGAAATTCAATTAAATGGGTGGATACATAGTTGTTATGTCAAAAGAACACACATGCAATGACTCAGGTTGTTGTTAGTGAAAAGAACATACATGCAATGACCTTTGGTGGATCCATAGGTGGATTGTGAAAAGAACACACATGCAATGTCACTGGTGGATCCATATGTGGTATGTGAAAAGAACACACATGAAATGACTCAGGTTGTTGTTAGTGAAAAGAAGACACATGCAATGACACTGGTGGATCCATAGGTGGTATGTGAAAAGAACACACATTTCCATGACTCTGGTTGTTGTTACTAAAAAGAACACACATGCAATGACACTGGTGGATCCATAGGTGGATTGTGAAATGAGCACACATGCAATGACACTGGTGGATCCATATGTGGTATGTGAAAATAACACACATGCAATGACTCCAGTTGTTGTTAGTGAAAAGAACATACATGCAATGACACTGGTGGATCCATGTGTGGTCTCTAAAAAGAACACACATTTCAATGACACTAGTGTATCCATATGTGGTATGTGAAAAGAACACACATGCAATGACTCTGGTTGTTTTTACTAAAAAGAACACACATGCAATGACACTGGTGGATCCATGTGTGGTCTCTGAAGAGAACACACATATCAATGACTCTGGTTGTTGTTACTAAAAGAACACACATGCAATGACATTGGTGGATCCATATGTGGATTGTGAAAAGAGCACACATGCAATGACACTGGTGGATCCATAGGTGGTATGTGAAAAGAACACACATGCAATGACTCTGGTTATTGTTAGTGAAAAGAACATACACGCAATGACACTGGTGGATCCATAGGTGGATTGTGAAAAGAAAACACATGCAATGACACTGGTGGATCCATATGTGGTATGTGAAAAGAACACACATGCAACGACTCTGGTTGTTGTTATTGAAAAGAACACTCATGCAATGAGACTGGTGGATCCATGTATAGTCTCTAAAAAGAACACACAATTCAATGACACTAGTGGATCCATATGTGGTATGTGAAAAGAACACACATTTCAATGACTCAATTGTTGTTAGTAAAAAGAACACACATGCAATGACACTGGTGGATCCAAAGGTGGATTGTGAAAAGAGCACACATTTCAATGACTCTGGTTGTTGTTAGTAAAAAGAACACACATGCAATGACACTAGTGGATCCACGCGTGGTCTCTGAAGAAAACACACATGCAATGACTCTGGTTGTTGTTAGTAAAAAGAGCACACATGCAATGACACTGGTGGATCCATGTGTGGATTGTGAAGAGAACACACATGCAATGACACTGGTGGATCCATATGTGGTATGTGAGAAGAACAGTCATGAAATGATTCCATGACACTGGTGGATCCATAGGTGGATTGTGAAAAGAGCACACATGCATTGACACTTGTGGATCCATATGTGGTATGTGAAAAGAACACACATGCAATGCCTCCAGTTGTTGTTAGTGAAAAGAACATACTCCCTCCGTCCCAAAATAAGTGACTTGAGTTTGTCTACATTCGCATGTATCTATATACTAAAAGCGTGTCTAGATACATCCGAATCTAGAAAAACCCGTCCTTATTTATTGATGGAAGAATACATCTGTGACATTTGGTGGATCCATGTGTTGTCTCTGAAGAGAACACACATTTCAATGACACTGGTGGATCCATATGTGGTATGTGAAAAGAACACACATGCAATGACTTTGGTTGTTGTTACTAAAAAGAACACACATGCAGTGACACTGGTGGATCCATAGGTGGTATGTGAAAGAACACATTTCAATGACTCGTTTGTTGTTACTAAAAGAACACACATGCAATGACACTGGTGGATCCATAGGTGGTATGTGAAAAGAACACACATTCAATGACTGTTGTTGTTACTAAAGAACACACATTTGGTTTTAGCTCATGTGGGTTGATGGATCCAATTATTTCCACATGCTCTCATATTGCACATATTTGTTTTCACATATGTTGATATGCATGCCACCTTTGCATGCCTTGTGAGTGGAACCCTTCTAGCTCATTGATATTTGTTTTATGTCATGTTGGATATTTTTGGGCTTATTAACCACCTAGTGGCACATACACACTAGCAAGTTCCCAATTATTATCAAACATGATCATCTCCATCTAGCTCATGGGAGATTGGATCTAATTCTATAAATTCTTTTGCTTGGCTTTATTCCACATTTTGAATGCATAAGAATAATGCCATGTTATAATATTGTTTTCACAAGAATAACATGGCATTAATTATTTTGCATGGGCCATGCAAGCACCACCTTTTCTAGTCTTTTTGGTTTTATTTGAATTTTGAGTGGATCATCTCTCTTTATCTCTCTTCTCTCTTCTTTTCTTGATCTTGTTTGCTTGTTAAAAACCACCCTCCTCACCCTCATCTCTTGATCCATACATGCTAACCCACTCTCTCTACCTCTATCACCCTCCCTATCTCACCTACCCTCTCAAACCCTAAACCACACCCTCTATCTCCTCTCTCACCTAGCTACACCACCCTCTACCCCCTCTCCCTCCCCTCACCTCTCCCCCTCTCCCCACCCAGCTACCCCACCACCCCAACCCTAGCTCCAACCCCAACCGAGCCTATCTCCCTAGCCCAACCCTAGCCACCCTCCCTCTCTCCCTCTTCTTCTCTCTCCGCCTTCCCCCACGAGCCCTCCCCGCCTCCCTCTCTCGCCCGCTCCACCGCCACTCTAGACCCCCCTGAGCCAGCACGTGAAGAGGAGGAAAAGGTGGCCGAGCCACCTTTATCCTCTCCCCACCCACACTGCACCTCCTCTCCCTTTCTCCTCCCACCCTCTCCTCCCCCAGATCCACCCCGAGCCCCGCCTCCCTCCTCTCTTCCTCCACCGCCGCCTCACCATCTCCCGGCCGACCGCCACACTCAGCCTCTGCTGAGGGCGCCGGAGTGTCGA